>QVOA01019626.1:0-13303 GCA_014825685.1 Pseudomyrmex cubaensis | reverse complement strand
ATATATATATATATATATATATATATATATGTATGTATGTATGTATGTATATATAGCACAACGTATAGGTATAGTTTTTAACAATTACATCTACGCGTGATTTATCTAACTAGTGAGCCAAGATAGAAATTCCGCACGTTTTGATATCTATTGACAGTGCGATGGATGATTCAATGCAATCTAGATTCACGCGTTCATCGGCTCGTTTCGATCAGTTTTATGCTTAACCTCGCGCCCGAGAGCTCGTTTTATATACGAATTTTTTTGGCGATAGATTGACAGCCCGAAAGCTGATAAGAGGATATGCAATAATTAAAATATAGAAACCGTAACGCAACTTCCGTGCCACACGTAAAATAATTTTGGCTTCTCCCCCGTTGAATGCAATCTGCTCCGCGATATCGATTGTGTTTCTCTATTTACGCATATAAATCCATATTTATATGTATTATTTCTAGCCAATACCAAATTTCCAAGTCAAAATCAAAGGCAGTGTATATATGTATATACATATATACACACACAACTGTGAACAAAATCACAGTTTATCGCAGCATTGTTTTAAGAGAAAAATTCATAAAAACTTGACTCAAATATTCTCAAATCGAAATGCTTTACATTATTAAAGTGTTTCACACTATCGTTCTCATCTGTTTAATAAGACACATAATATAAAAAACTATAATAAATCATTGGTAATATTGTAAAAATATGCCCAATGTAAAATAAAAAAGATCATCATCATATATTAACTATATTAATTATATTCTTTATATTACATCACTATATTAACATTGAAAGTTTACTGTTTTATTTTTGTATGTACATTGCACACATCGATAACGATTATTTACTTGTTGTGAATTATTCTCGTACATGAAAAAATAATAAAATAAATAATACCGCAAAAAGCGATAAGTAACAGTTCTGTAATTGCCAAGAATAAATATAAAACTCACAAGCACGTTAAATCGCGAACAGAAGATATACTTTCATTGCTTTGAAAGTATTGATTCAATGTGATATCGATGATAAGAAATCTCGGGTTTAAACTTAGATAAGAACTAACAGTGCAGAAAACGCGACTTCAGTTCGCAGTACAGCAGTGAATACTCGTGCCGTGAGTGGACTGCATTTTATATTAATTCGCGCGCAATATTTTTATTGTTTTAATACAGACATTATATATATATAACTTTGTCAGAATGTTTATGAACTATCTATTCACGTATTTAATAAAATAGAGTCGTGTCTATTTTATGGATAATATAAAACAGTGAAAAAGCTTTTTGATGTATTTATAAATACGTGTAAGTGAATATGTGCGGTTGTTACGTGACTTTTATGAGTTTTTCAAATTAGTACTTACACTTCGCATTTGTGTGTAATATATACATATATATGCAAATAATAGTTTTACGTAATTGTGAATGAACTAAATTATAATCACGTTCAAATAATAACGATATGAACTGGAAATTTTAAAGCAAGTATACAACACGTATATTTGAAGAATCGCTTTATTTTTTTTTTATATTCGTTATCTTTATTGTATAAATTATAATAATAATTCTAATATATACGTAATCTTTAAATTAACTCGAATAGAAATTAAAACAGAATATAGCTAGTTTCCTGGTTATTAAACTCAGTTTTAATATTAATTAGAAAGTGCTAAATTTTATAGACGTTTGTTTAATTAGTAACTGAATAGTAACTGAATAGTAAAACTAATCAGTTTCTGGTAGCTAGTGTTCTTTGCTAGTTTCTAGCCAATTTTTGCTAGTTTTAAAATATAAATATTAAAGTATTAAAACTACACATAAATATTAAAAATATAAATATTGAAAAATATATTGAAATATAGCTAACTACAGGTATAGATATAATTCAATATATTCTCTGTATTGTTCTTCAATTGAAATTTAACTGAACAAACCGTCCGTAGAATATTCGATGAGGAGATTTAAATCCCGCGATTTCTCCAGAGCAACACGCAGCCTCGGTAAAAATTATTTTATTTTTGCGTTTGTTTCTACAACATTTATCTTACTATCTACTAATCATGCAACAATCAATATTTCAATGTTCAAAGTTGAATTAAACTCCTAACAACGACGACTATTGACGAGTGGCGACGTAGGAAATGTCAAAATGTTACGGTAACATGTTGAATGCGGCATCGCGCGCGCGGTCATAACCAGTTATTCGTCGTTCGCAATTTCAATGACTCAACTTGCCGTGGTTACGTCGAGGAATTAATGCGAAATGAGAACCGTATCGTGAGAACCGCGTTGAAGTCAACAGCACGAAAGTTTCGAGTAAGTTCTGTTACACACGCGCACACATAATTCACAGAATATTTGTCTTTAAACAACACAGTGAAACATTATAGAAACACTATCAGACAATTCTCAGTTATCGAAGACCTTTGCCAACGAATCTATTAACTGTCGAATTTGAGCGCAAATATAATCCGGAGTATGTTAACGACTTTTTATAAAGCATGCCTAGCTGGTGTGTATTACTAATTAACCACTAATTAACGACGTCGACGCCTCTAAATTTCTTCCAAAAAGTAATTTCGCAGAAAAATTCACAGGATCGTAAACGATACGCGGTTGGCCTCGTTCAAGTACTATTACGGTAGTCGAGCGTGGCTGCATGTGCGACGATGGCTGTGGGGCAAAATTCAAAAGTGCAGAAGGGTTGCTGCTTGGAGAACAAGGCTGGAAAAGAACGAAAAAGAGGTAGCGTAATCGAGGCAAAGGGAAGGGAGAATGCGAGATACTGCATGTAGGAGCAAGAGAGAAAGATGAAAACTATCTCGAATAGATGGAAGAGAGAGAGAGAGAGAGAAAGAGAGAGAGAGAGAAATATCAAGTGAGAATATGGCTGAACAAAGAGACGGAATGGCAAAGCGAGCGGTTCGGGAACATAACGGAAAAGGAAGGTATAGCGTAGATGTGGAACAATGGAATTAGAGTGAGTTAGGCCGGTTTATGCAGCTCCGACCGGTGATACGCTATTGAGGACCGGTGAACACTGTGTGTCCGTTTTAATCAATTTCGCAAAAATATTCCCGCGGGCAGCCGCAACAGCTATTAGGTTGAATCTGATTTCCCAAAAGGTCAATCAATTCTCTCGTGCTCTAATACCCCTTCAATCAGCTGATTTGATTGAAAAAAACATTCTCGCTATTTCTGACAAATCGCACAGGTTTTGTTTTCTTGAACAGAATTCGAGACAAAGGAATTTTTTCTTTAAACATTCGAAAGCTCGTTTATTCATTGTCGCGTATATTTGTCACTGCACGTTACTTATATTGATTTTTCGCTCTGTTACACTTACACAAACACATAAATAATCGCCTCGAATTACACGTGCATTCATTATCAGTCTATCAGTTGCTGTTATATTGGCATTTACGAATAATATCGAACTGTACGATAATAGTTGTAATTAAAAAGATACACTTGAAAAGGATACGCTATTGCGCGATATAATTTGCTGATATTTGTTAATTAAAAACAATTATCTTTAGTAGAATTAAACGTAATGCGATTGTCACCATTGTTGTACAGTCTCCGATATTGTCCATAATATAAGCGCTTTAATATTTTTCTAAAAGTATTTTAATATAATGTAAACAAAACTGTAACACTGTAACACTCTCGATTTAGCTGTTAACAAAGAAATACGTCGATATATTTCATACGTTTATACTACATGCAAAACAATCTGTGTAATTCTTCATTAAAATTCATCTTTTATAATCACGAAAAAAACTAGCAATTTTCAAAATAATGTTTAAAATTTTTATTTCCCGACGGCAATTTTTATTTCTCGACAGAGGATTAACATTGTGAAGCATTGGTTCGCGTATATAGGCATTTTTATTACCACATGCAGATTTGCAACATTCCGCATTCATCCGAAACGATTTTTCGGCTGGCAATTCGTCTCGCAAAAGGGTCAAAGAGGCAAAATTGCTTTTTCACGAAACGCGCGCGGGCTTCGCATCATAATTAAATCCGGGAAAATTCGCGAAGTCGTACGGTTTCTTCCGCGTTTTCGACGTGGCGGGCGAAGGAGACAGAGAAGGAGAAACTTTGGCACCCAGCAGATGAAATTTTCTGGCATTTTGATCAAAGAGCTCGGGGTCGGGTCGAGAACTGCAATGCGCGCGCGTTGGATATGCACTTTCCAAATGTCGGTTCTAACGAGACTCGTCGTAGTCAGGCTACGTGTTTTGAATTCGAAGAAAAAAAAACGATTGCGCGTCTCACCGTCGTCGGCCACCGTACCGTGTAAACTCTCTCTTCCTTTAAGGTGAGTCACAGCCGTAAAACATTGGATTACTTTTCTCTCTGAACAGCTTATTATATTTCATGTACAAAAAAAAATTATTTTGGAAGAATTACGCAGATGAAATTTTTCCAAGTTGTCTTTTTCAAAGTTTTATATATGTTTTAACAAGACTGATTAAAAATACACAAAATGTAAAACTATCAACAAACAGGTTGTCTACACTAAAGTGTTTACGCGATGTGCATCCCGATGTTCCCGTAGTGTTGTTGCGAAACACAGTACGAAGGGAGATGGCGGTTGCGACATCGCGTCAGGTTCGACGATCTGAAAACGAGCAGCTGGAAAGATAAAACGATTCTCAGGCTGAACCACACGAAGCACAAGCCAAATACCTTTACAACCCCAGCAGAAACAACAACGGACAATTGGGTGGGACGATCGAGGCCGGTTTCACTATCTCGTGAAATCGAGCTGTGTGTAGCTGTGCAACCGCGTACATTTCTCTCAAGCCAAAATGGAAACTATTTCCCGCACAGCTCCGATGGAAGAAATACCCGTGTAGCACAATAGTCTATTTTCGCGATCGTTAAAGAGACGGAAAATTCTCAGAGCGCGCACCGCAAACGCTCCGTAGAGAGAAGCGGAGAATTTATTTTCAAATCGAAACCCGCGACGAGAGCGATATCTCGATAAATTTTCGACAAGCGAGCCACGGCGTGGGACGTAGGTTTTCGTCGACTAGTACGAGAAACGTACATAACGGAGGAAAAATTACCGTTTTATTCAATATCGCGTAAGATGTTACGCGGCGAGGCATTCGCGAGGCATTCGTGAGAAGACGCTTATCGTTGAACGACGCGGCGCGAGACGTTTGAAACGACGCGCAGCGATCGGAAAATGTTTGCTTACACACGAACATCGGCGTATCACTTTAACGGTATTCTTAATAGCCAGCAGGTGAGTTCCGAAGTTGATGTAATCTCAATTTCCCGGTTCCTGCGTTTGATATATCAGTGATTTTCCACTTTTGCGTTATCGTCCGGAAAGTTCGCCGAGTCATGCGAACCGGTTCCGGAGCGGTTGGTTTCGCCTAATAACCGCCTTCTGCCCGGCGTAAAGTGGGTCTTTGGTTGTGCGACAACCATATAATAACATCTAATTGAAAACTTTATACAAGGTGATCCGCGTTTGACCAGAAAGTAGACACGTTGAAAAAAAATATACCTATTACTAACTGTATAATTCGATTTAATAAATTTCTAGTCGCGCGGAAAGTTTTGTCACAGAAAATGCAATTCATTTTTTATTAATAACAGATAAATTTGATATTTTTTACTATTTGATAAGTTTTCTTAGTTCAAAAATATTAAAAATTGCTAAATTAAAGCTATATTGGATGAGTGCTGTAATGTTTTTAAATTAATATTAAAATGAACTCCAAAATCAAGAATTCAAAAATTAAAATAAACTTAAAGAGTTAAAACACAATTTTTAACTCTTGAATTTCACACGCACACAAAACTGTGATTTAGCTTCTTAAGTTTATTTTGAATTTAATTTTTTTTTATTACAAATAGTAGCGAGATTTGTGTTAAAAAGTATCTTCTTAAATAATTTTAGATAGTAATTTTATCTGAGAAAGTTTGAAACATCCTGTAGAAGCTATACCGGACGCTTTATATAAAAGAAATATTATGTTACTACAGAGTCGTCGATTGGTTCCGTTTATCGCTCAAGGCTGTTCGTGCGAGACCTAATCGCGTGCTTGATGCAATTTTCTGACTAACGCAATGACATGCCTATCCGAGTATGAATACCGCTTTCAAGTAATTGCAAGCTACGAGAGAAGCAGAGCAAGATGAGGTGCATTTCGAATGCGTCGCTTCCCTCGTTAATTTAATTAGCAAGCAAGACCAATTTCGTATTTGTCATTACTTACTCGAAGATGAAAAGTTCGACGCGTCGAGTAACTGTCAATATTTTAATAATAATTGTAAAACAAGCGGTTTTGTTTTATTTTTAATTACCAAGTCACTCATAGTTTTAAAAATAATTTTAAAATATCTTACACGACTTTCATCAGTGTCTATTTCATGTATGGACATCAGATTAATTAAATATTATATTCTTATAAACGCAACTTTATTCGCAATTTGCCTGACATTCCGTGAAATTTGGATATCTGTCGGGCACATAATTCTCCGATCGGTGAATAACGAGCAAGAACGAAACGAATACGATCGACAACTTTTAATGAAGTTCGAAGAAGATTCTCCACGATTTTTCATACATCCCTTGAAGTACATATATCCGTTTCACTTCAGAAAACTACATCGCTCGTTACGCCTGCCGATATGTTTGTTCGTGTGTAACGTTGATCGCCTGCAGGCTACGGTAGTGGAGTCGCATTCACCTCCCTGACGGGACAACTGATGCGTTTCCAATACGGTTGTCTAACAGCGATCTTCAATACTGGCAGGACAAACCTGCAGATCGCGCAAAGTATACCAACGATAACGATTATGTGGCTTTTTTTCTTGATTACGAAAAAGAAACGTCTATTTTATGCCTTCGAATTTGCGCATGCATTTTCAATGCATCATAGTTTTTCATAATATGTAAATTACACTTAAAAACAAATATAATACGCTTAGAAATAAACATCTTGAAATACGTACATTTCAAAAACACGCACACACGGCGTGTATTAATTTGATAACAGTTTCGCTATCTTTTGATAACAAGCACAGATAAAAAATTGAAATAAGAGAGCAAATATGAAAGATACAAGCGAATGTGACTTTTTATCATTTACTCGTTACTCGATGTAATATCACCGTCAATATAAATAAAAAGAATTGTCTAAATTTAAAAACTTTATCTACGTTTATATTGTATATAAATACTGCGGTATCACAAATAAACACAAAAATCTAATAGTGCAGAATTAGCTGGTTTCGCGTAAAACAGAATAAATTAAGGCAAAACATCGTGTGCAATGTCATGAAGAAAATTAAACATTTTACCTTCAGCCCCTCCCCAAAAAAAACACAGCTAAAAAACGAAACTTCGCGGAGAACGTCTTTACGAGGCCAGCGCACGCTGTAACACGCTCTTTGTAATCCGGTTAACGAATAATTGAGGAAACTCTGTTTAGTAATGGATGGCAAGTTCCGACCGCTGGAAAAACACGGTCTAAGAATGAGGAAGAAAATTACAGGGATAAAAGGAACCGGTTGTCCGAAAGTAGAAGAACGAAGACGGTTCTATTTAGATAGCAGCTACGCGCAACACTGGCGCGGGCGCACTTGTGCAAAATTTGAATTCGTCTTTTTATTTTTTTATTTTTTTTTTTTACCTTATAATTTCCGAGGTTTTCGATGACACAAGGTAGACTCACATCCCTTCCCAGAGCCACCGTGACATTTGGTATCGGTTCGGCAAACATCGGCGGATCGGAAAGTGCTGCAACAGAAAATAAAAATCGTCACTGAAAATGCATATCGTAAAATTCTGTTTCATTATGTTTATTAAATTTTAAATTAATTTCATGAATTTCTATCTATGTTTCTATTAATCCAGAATGTATGTTACATATTAGAAATATTTGTTTATCTGGTAGCTCGAAATACATCTAGTGTGATATTTCATGTATTTTTTTGCAGTGCAAATTTATATTGCCCGCTGCAAACTTACTCAAGCCGGTGTATAAATATAGAAACGTTCGAAACTACCGATTCGCTGACATTTTAAGATAGCAATAAATGTCACTTAACAAGAGACCAATAAAATTACAACTGATTAATTAATTCTCGAGGAAAAAAATGAGAAATCGATCGCATTGACTCTTGAAGATTTCACGATCGAAATTGTGATAACTGATAAAAGAGATTTATTCGGAGACACATTAGCGAAGAACGAAAAGTCCGCGATTTTATCAACCTCCCGATAAAATTGCACAAAACTCAGATTTTTTTCCGTCTTGAATATATTCGGGAGATATTTATGTTACAATTGGATCGCGGTTTATTTTTAAGCTGCCGATGTCCTTTTTTGCAATTTACATTATATTATATTTAAAAATAAACCACATTTCGAAAAATAATATAATTTTAAAATTATCCTTCAATTCGTTATGTTTTCAATTTCATCGAGAGAAATCGTTGCGTCGATCTGATGATATTATTTTAAAAAACAAAATGCTTATTAACATCATGTATGTTTTTCATATTCTTTTCCACCGCAACGAGTCACATTAATAAATTGCATTAATCTTATTAATGAATCACATTTCACGCAATTATAAATATGCATGCACTCGCGTGATATGTATAAATAATATCTGAATAAAATGCTATAAGAGAAAATATCATATAAATGAAAATGTGTGTGTTGATGATTCGTTGCATGTGCGCGTGTGTGCGTGTAAGTTCGTATTTATGTATGCCTATTACAATTTGATATCATCAGCGTAGCTATATTGTCAAATCGAAGTCACTACTCGGTTATTCCACTCTCGTACGAGGAAGTCAAAAAATGAGTCAATTTATGACAGCTACAAATAAAAGTTTTATTTCATATATCACGCACGTTAATAATTCCGCGTGCGAACACACCGCGCCATCGCGAAGCTTTCATGCATGAGTTTCGGGAAATATTTCGAAGCGCTTAGTCCAGTCATTTGCGCTCAAGTTTTTTGCGAATGTGCACACGCACTCGAAACATGACCAATTATCATGCAGACAGGAGCATCGCACAGGAATTTGAGCTGAAATTTATATAACGACGACACTTCTCTCGTTTAAAGCTGAAACCAAAACGCGTATATGCACACACACACACACATACACGTATCGCGATATAGACCGCGAGACCGAAAGTGCGCTTGCAGAATATTAAACGCACAATATTTTTGTCATTATTATTCGCGTTCTACCGCACGGATCGGAATATTCAACCGACGTCACCGTATAATCCCTCATATTCTTTCACACTTTGTGTGCAGCCGCAAAACTCGCAAGGTATTTGTATTTTAAACAACGCATCATACGCCAAAATTTAAAAAACGCCGCAAATCGTCCGGGTTCAGAGAACGAAATAGTTTCGTCAAACCGGTTTGACAAATGTCACGCTCCTGACTCAAGTTGTAATAAACGCGTCAGCGTTGACGCTTTGGTATTTGTTAAAGAACACACATTTCCGTTTAAACGCACGAAATATAAATTCCGTATCACGAAACTGAGTTATGTTTACTTTACTTAAGTTAAACACGCTTATTAGAGGAGAAGAAAGTAACCCGTTAGGAGAAGTTAAAGACCGCGCGCACACACACATACACACACACACACACGTGTCGTGATAAAATAATCGTTCACCACAACATCCTCTTCGGCGGTGAAGATAAAACACGCGTTGTCTGGTGCCGGCGTGGAGAAAATCGAAGGTGCTGAAAAGAAGAGAAAGATAGGTGGGACACCGGCATCCGTGTCGATCGACGACTCTTTCAAAGAAGTTTCGGAGATTCCTAGATGGTGCACTCGAGAGTGAAGTAGGAAGGTAGTTGGCTGGTTGCTCGACCGGAAGAGAGCAGCCGTCAATTCCGGTCGAGGTCTTTGCGCTGACCGGAAGTCGCACTTCCACACGCGACGTACGACATTTCGGCGAACACAGGCTGTTATCTAATACTCATTCACATTTCAATGTGAGTGAGTTGCAGATGTAATAAAAAGTCGTATAAGCATGAAAATAAATCAGAAATAAGATCGCATGAGTTTAATGTACATGAAAGCAAGTGAGTTGTGTGAAACAATTATTTATACGTAGCAGAATATGTCATAATTTTAGTGTCCACCGAGTCGCGCGTTGTAGAAACTTAAATCATTGTTTAATTAATTCAGTAATTAATTAATCCGCGCACTCTCTAGTTTAATTTGCAAATATATTCAGATTTATTGTATAATAAGACTAAAATGTGGGTAAATTATTTTTTTCGCCATGTTGCGCCGCAAGCATATATGCTTGCTGCGTGTAATTTGCATTGCTGTAAAAATATAATTATTAATTATTTATTAAAAATTATTGTCACTGTGTGAATATCATAGGAGTGTGTGTTAATAATTTAAAAATTAATATGCTTCGTTATATATCCAGAGGAGAAAGAGAGAGAGAGAGAGAGAGAGAGAGAGAAAGAGAGAGAAATACATATCGCATGTTACATGTCAAGTATTACATTTTGTGGTTACGAGAGACGAAAGAGAATGTTTTCAATTAACGTTATTCATGTTTAAATCAGTATAATGGTACGGCAGCTATTCAATAAATGTGCCATTAACATAAGTAACGATGCCAAAACGCCCACGCGCAATTTATCATAAAAAATGATAAACATATTTAGAACAAAAAAGTTTTAATTATAGACAAGTAGAGAACAAGTTAATATGTGTCTCACAGAATATTGATTAGTTAGAAGATTTTTAGCATCCGCTTAATTTCCCGGAAAGATCTGTAATTTATTGAAAACGCATTGTTTCTTACAACATAGGTCGATTGAATCGCAAATATTAGCATGTGCGCGCAATGCTTACACACAAGATGTCCGGAAATCATCGGGAATAATTTTATCAATAAATTTCTCTTGCAATTAAAATATTTGTTCAGCCAAAACATCAGAGAAACAATTGCGTCATTTATGATACAATTGTTAAGAAATCACTTAATTGGCTAAAGAATTTAATTCTTCAAAAAACTCGATCGTGTTTTTAAACATCCTGTATATGACGTGTTCTGTAGTCATATACACATAGCGAGATTACTGACTCATCTTTCCTATACAATAAGCGTGCAATTATATACCTCACACGCCGCACGTATGAGTATCATTCGACAATACACCTCGAGCGTGAGCGTCTATCGGATTTATTATGATCGCAATGGTTATGCACGAACTCCTCATTACGCGTGCGTAATAATGGCAGCATCTTCTTGCGGCAGGAAAATAATGGCGCTGCTATCAATGCGCATAGATAGTTGCGCAGGCGGCCGAAGCGAAACACAAAAGACAACGGACAATATTAATCTTCACGATGTTCTACATATACAGTAAGTCTTCGCGTGTCTGTTTGTTTTTACGCGCAATTTTAATCTGACAGAAGCGTGTCGGATTCCGCAAAGCGGTTTTGCTTTTCCGTCACCAAGGCCGGGTATGACTAGGTTGGATATGTTATAGAGCGTCTACGCTCTGTTTGGCCAGTCGAGTCGTAACTTTCAAGGCAGCGAGCTGTTGGTGCGGTCGCCGGTGTACGTCTACGCGAAACTCGAAATGTTTCACCGCGCGCAAGTGATGCAATCATCGATTGAGACAGTCAATCTCGCGACAACAACGCGCAGTCGTGCGCAGAAAAATCGAATACAAAAGGTTTCGCGCCACAGTGAAGTTCCGTCGAGGACACGGTGACGGTTAAAAATAGTTTCGCCGTAATCGTCGCGGACTCAAGTCGAATTTTTCGAAACGTGCGAAGCAATTGTTTAGTGAATAAAATAACAAAACCTTCATCGTGTGCGTCAGTGCATGCTGCAAAATTAAAACACACGTATATGTTTGCCTAGTCGTGTGTTTACGAGCAAATTAAAATAGAGCCGTGACGTTACGCAATTCGACGCAATGTTCGACGATCTTGGACGTTTCATCAACGCGCTTCTGATGACCGCCGCTCGTCACGTAGCTCCGTGGATCGATCGTGCCGCTCACGAAAAACTTACGGTAATGTTAATTATTGGTTAATTACTCGTGCCTGAACTTGTACAAAATGATGGTGTAATTTATCAATGTTAACACCGGCTCTTACGGACTTGCGCGCCACGGAAATCGTGACCTCAAAACACCCACGGCATTTGTGATGTAACGTCTATAAAAAAAGTTACGACGATAGTCTTGATCATACAACGTACAAATTAACGCGAAGTATTGATCACCTGAATGTGTTTGATAAACTATGCTCGATAAAAACAGTAGAAGGATACTCGCGCAATTGCACACCGTTGCTTGTTACGACAAATATGCTAATATATTGAAATCCATGTACTTATATAACTTATAAATTATTTATCATCATAATGTATTTGATATATATGGAGTTTGTTCTGTTTTCGATCCAAGTTTCTATATAAACAATTGAAGAGCAATAACTGAAGCATAATATTAATTGTTAATTATTTAATTCCCTATACGATTTGTCCCGATAACCTTCTTCCGGCTTAATGTGATGCTCATTATTATCGATTAAGAGAATAAATGATGATTCAGTTATGTGTTTACCTATAATATCAAGTAGCTTTTTACATATTGCATGTTACCTCTCCTCGATGCTTTTAAATTAATTATTACTTACTTCCGTATAAAGCAAATAGCTCCTTATTAAGTGATATTGATAAGATAACAATTAATATTAAAATATTTGTTCCCGGTAAGCAAGAAACATCACATCAATTCGTTGAAACATTGAATTTATATGTGAATTTTACAAATTTTTTTTATATATTATTATATAAATGTTTTCGAGAACTGTTACTTCTTCGATATCCAGACACGCAATTTGCACAACGTGAAAATCGCTCATCGATTCTGTCAGAGATACTCGCGATCTGAAGCTCACACAAAAAAGTAATGATTCATAAAGAGGCACAGAGCCGTTCCTCTCGAATCAAAAGAGACCAATTCAAATTTCTTCCCTTTCAAATTATAATGTCGCTCTTGTACAGGCGCAGAAAGACATCAAGTCACGACATATGTCGTTATTATTAACTTTTTGCTTCTAATTGCTTCTAATTGTTTTTTGAAGATTATTTAATTAAATAAAATCAAAGAATAATTATATTGTAATTATGTAGAATAATTCTATCGTAAGCAGGGTTGTTAAAATGTATGTATAAAATAGTTTTATACGTTACACGTATAAATTTAGGTATAATATATGTATAAAAATGTCAAAAAAGT
>QVOA01019625.1:0-28946 GCA_014825685.1 Pseudomyrmex cubaensis | reverse complement strand
TATGACTACATCAATTTTGCTCGATATTGACCTCACATTGTGATCTATTTACTTGTTTTTACAATACGAGCGTGTGATTCTCATTTAGAAATATTAGATATATATTGTTTTTAGTGTATTACCTGTAGATATATAGTTTATATACTGTACTGTACAAAATTGCAAAGAGCGGAAAAATATTTCAATTTAAAATGTAGCACCGGTTATTGTAAGTGTTTAAAACTAAGAACTTTTTATTTATATTAATACTTTTGAGAGTAATACCTTTGTTTTTAAGCACAAACAAAGAAATTATTGTATGTAGATAAGATAAGGTGTAATGTAACATACATTTTACAAACTAACTTTTATAAAATAATGATGTTATTATTAAATAACTCAGTTTGAGGTAAGATCTTATAATTTGTTGGAATAAATATCAGCTAACAGATTTATGATTAAGAATATCTTCCACAATGAAATAAATATATATTTATTACTTAATAAAATACTAAGAAAGTAATTCCTAAAGTAAGAAACCAACGGTTTTGGTTATATATTGTAAATTTTACAACTAAAAGAGATTATCTCTTAAGTATTTTACTTTTCTTTGTATTTCTATTCTTAACATGCAAAGATGTTTTTCGAGTTTGAACCGCGTTAGTGTCATTTTACCTGATACCAGTATCAGGTTCCTCTTTAAATGAATGATGAAGTGAGCTGTAATGTTCACGAAACGTCGGTATAAAAATGACACTAACGCGGTTCAAACTCGGTAGTCTGTGTTTAGTTTTACAAGGCGAATTCACACGAAAGAGGCAACAGTGTTCGAGCAAAAATACAGAAACGATAATCTCTCAAATCATTGTTGACGAATCCGGTCTTGAGATCGCAGCGTTCCTCTCATAAGCTCGCAGATTTATTACAAACCTGTTTTTTTTCGCGCCAAAACTGCACACTCCCGTGGCTTCTTGCCCACGCATCCGATTAATCTTGGTGCGTGTATCCTCGAAGTATATATAAACGAGCGGCGTGGCTCGTCGATTCGATTATTACTGAACCGTCTTCCGCCGCCAGTCAGCCGAGGGAAACGCTGCGCAACAACTATCAGTTTACGTAATGCATCTTCCCTTGAATCGCGGTATACAACTTTCGAGCAGCAATATGCGCGGCGACACGGTCGAGTTCTGCATGCGAATGCATTTCGGGCGCGATTTTCTCGTGCGCGAAAGCGGCGCGCGGCAGAGGAGGAAGAGGAGGAGATGGCGGCGGCGTCTTTCCGAGCGTTTCATCCGTCGCGATTGTGCGGAATTTCAGCGCCGCGCGCCTTACACCCGAGAAATTACATCTCGAGTGCGATGTAGACGCGGGGTCCCGGGTGGCAGAAGAGTCCCTCTCGGCTGCATCATTCGCTCGCGCGCGCGCGCGCGGCTGTCACTTATTGAAATTCAGAACGGTCTCTTTCGCGAAACGTATGCCGCGATTCCCGTATTGAATCACGTCGTAATTTCGTGTGAAAAATTCCGCGCGAGAAAATTACAACGCGAGTGTGTTTGCCCTCTTTCTTTATAGTCGCTCGCGTGTGCGCACGCACACTTCTTCGTGTTGTATACCTGAGAAGTACAAATTACGTTAGTCAGAGCGCAAATAAAGGACCAATTGCACTGATGTTCAGAGATAATGACGTTTTTATTTGATGTTTCTCGTTAAAGAACCGTCGGCGCTACTTTCACGAAGTCAAACAAGACGTAAATATATTTCATTTGCAAATATCGCAACACTCTGCCAACGATTGGCAGAACATTCTTTCAAGAATATTTGTAATAGCAGATATTATTTCGTATTTTATGAAACATTTTTGTTATTATTGTTTTTGACGTTTGTGATGTCAAAGACTTATTATTATTTTTTTTGCATTGTTATAACCGCGCCATTTTGAAAGGTTTGTTCGTTACTTCTCGTTTGTAGAAGTCTGAAAATCAAAATCTGCGCGAAACATACGTTTATCTTGCATTTTTTAATCGCGCTGCAAATTGTCAGCCACGCGCTGGAGCGCTCGTCGCTTTTCCAAGTGACAGATAAAACGTCTGGGATTCATGTCGGCTGATATTTCCCGCCAGCAGTCCCGCTTTCGTAAGACTGTTCCGCGTTGACACATTTCTCGCAACTTCTCCTTCCCTCTTCATATTCATTCGATATATCTCTGTCTCCTACGGGTCTCCGTGTTGTTGTTGTTTACGTCACTAAGATTTCACATGACGACAAAGCGAAACTTTCGAAGAACAATGGGAAAGAAAGAGAAACCGCGAGGAAAAACCGAGGTGAACTCAAAGTGTTACATCCGACGGAAATGACGTATCTTCGAAGTTCGGGAGGATGTTTTGCAATGCGGCGAGTAATTATATCAAATTCGTCGGCGCACCGTCGTCGTCGTCGTCGCCGACGCGTGGACGAGGTCGCGGCGTCAGCGCGAAAGAAACAAATCGCGATCGCACTTTCTAATTTCCGCGGCGCTTCCCGTAATCTCAATCGGCGCCGGCGAAGTGCCGATCCAGCATCGAGCCGCTCTCTCATCTCCGATATTGTTTTCGTAGTTTTTCGCCGCGCGGAGATAGCGTCTCGATGTCTTCCGTTTGCGACGCGGATTCCGTCGACCGCTCTGTGTTATTCCCGGAAGCGAATCGGAAAAACTTTTCTCGCAATAGACAGCATTACATTACGCTCTCGCGCAGTACATACCGCGGGTATCGTTTTTTTTTTCTGCGCGCGCATTGTCACGCGCGAGGTGTCTCTTGTCATCGAGTTCGACGAATGACGCGGTCATCGTTTCTCGTCACATATCTCGTGTGAGCATTGGAGATTTTGTATTCGATATTTATTCGCGGAACTCGGCGATGTCATTTGACACTTTGTCGAAAAAAAACAAACCGAATATAACAAACCTTATAAAATCAATACCGCGTCTACGCGGAGATTGCAGGTCTTCTATTTGTTTAATGTTCTAGGAATATTTTATTATTAAAAAACTTGTATAATAATAATAATAATTTCTCTGGTCCAAAATGTAACATTCTGTATATTTAACGTAACCGAAATTCTGCTCGAATCAGGAAAAAGTACACGCTACGATCGTTAGCAAGGTATCGCTCTGTTATCGTTTGCTCTCGAATGTCAGTCAAGAGTTTCTCTCCTCCACGCGCGCGCGCGGATGATATATTTTCAAGCTAAAATATTCATCGCCCGACGGTCAGGATCGACCGCCGCGGTGTTTTCTCGCCCTCATCGTTATGTAGGATATCAGCGACCGCTGAAAATCGAGATGGCAAAAACAATGAACCGAGAACGGAAGAGAGAGAGAGAGAGAGAGAGAGCGCTCGGCGAGAAATGGGTCAGGAAGCTCCTGGTCAGTTCGTGAAAAATTTATCGGCGGTTCTCCTCGCCGAGTGCGGCGCACGGCCCGTAAGAAACGTATTACATTGACCAGTAAAATGCAGAGATTGCCGCTCGTAGCGGGTGGCGGAGAAAAATGCATATCGTTCCCGGGTTTCTTTGATATCTTGGCATTGGGCGGAAGGAGGAAGGGAGACGACGACTGCGAGCGCGAAGCGAGCGGCTTGGAATATTTTAGGAGGCAGTTTATCCGCGCGCGAGGAAGATATTATCGTCCTCTAGCGGGGTGGAAGTTATCGGTGTAATATAAAGCGAGAAAAGTGACACTGGCGGATAAAGTTGCGCACAAAGAAACGGCGAGATAAAGGAAAGGGAGCGGAAAAGTAACGGGGATATCAAAAATTTAAGATTTCACGATGTGACATTTTGCTGGCAGTAAATTGCTCGCTTAAAACACCGACCACTCTCGTCGTCATTGTCGGGGACTGCCGTGTGTTATGCGAGAGAGAGACTCACGGAGCACTTCCGTGCATATCTCCCGACCCCAATCGCCGGTCTGGCTAAAATTGTTTATCGCGCTTTCTCGGGATTTAGGTGAACACGTTGGTACACATTATTTAAAAACCAGACTATACATTTTGTAATACCAATCTTTCTCTCTCTTTTATGTTGACGGATTTTAATTTATATCCAAGGTTTGTGTGATTTATATATTTTAATTAGAATTCCTTATTGCGAGCTATAAATTTGAAAAAAAAAACAACTTTCTACCAGCGCAATCAAATTATGAATTGGAATATTTATGACTAAATTGCGATCCGTCATGCAACGACAGGAAGTTTTTCGACTACTATTTTTAGAAAGTGTGCCGCAATACGTGCAATTATAAATTTAACTTATATTTATTTCCTTTTAAAACTTCATTTTTCTTCTTTATGAAGGGGTTATATAACGATTCTCGCGCATATTCGTGCACAGTTTGTTTTACACGGTTTTCCCCCCTCGCCTATTCTTGCGCGATGCTCGTACGCGCGGGTTTCGCCGCGGGAAAAAACGCCGGTTTATTAATTTCCACCCGCGATCGTCCGATCCGGGGAGAGACATTCATACGCTCGCAACGTTTCGCATTCGCGTCACGTTGCCCGCGCTCTTTTAAGCGGATGAATAAAAGAGAGACGGCAGAAATTGTGTCGCTGCAGACGCGGCGCGGGGGGACGAAGGAGTGGACTGTCAGACGACGGGAAAAGCTTCGAATATCACGGCTATTCCCCTATTTCTATTCGACATATCCTTACGCTCGCACGCACTTACACACGTACGTCATCCCGGGGACTTGGGAAGAAATCCAATGGCGCGTACGTGTCGCGACACGGTATTGGTTCCAGAAGCGAGAATGTAAAACGCGCCGCGCGACACGACGGGAGACAAACGCGGAGACAGCCGTATGGCCGGTTATACGAGGCGAGAAAATATAATCGAGACGTTCCTCTCGGAGAGAGCGGCAGTCGTTCGTCTCTCCTCGATGGGAGCAACGGCAGCGGCGGTGAAGAGAAGTCGATATCCGACAGGCGAGCGAATATCTCCGCGTCGTTGCAACGGCATAATAATGCATATCCCTGCGTCACAATACGTACGTACGTACGTATGCGCGGAGAGAACCGATTTCATATGTTTTCGAAAACGGATTTCGAAATCCGTTACCTGATGTGCGTTACATATGACAAGTTTGCGAAATCGAAATTAAAAAAAAAAAAAAAAAAAAAAAAAAAAAAAAAAAAAAAAAGTTTTTCACTGACCCACGAGGTCACATGCATTTTATGGCTAGAAGCTAATATAGAAGGGGAAGCGAATTAGCTTGAACGAGGAGAAGAGCATACGCGTGGAGAGGGAACCGGTTGCGGTCACAGGCTGACCCCGTAAAGCTCGCGCGGGTACGTTTGGCGCTCGTTCGATTTTGAATTATACGCGCGTGCACCCGTCCCACACCAAGGCCGTGTCGCCGGCCGTTATTTGGGCTCTAATTAAAATTTAATATCCCGCTGAAATTTCATCGCGCGATCAAAGCGCGTCGGTCGTGGCAGCCGCAGCCACGACCTCTCTCGCGTTTATGACCGCGCGCGTCCTCGCAGGAATATCGGATCGCGATTGTTGACACGGCACGCGCGGCTTCGATTGCGGACGATTTGTTTGTTATGGTGTTAGGCCATTGAATTCGGAAACTGTAACGCGCGCGCGAATGTGCATTATTTGAAGACTGCAAACGGTCCGACTTTCGATCGTGCCGAAATTGAATTAGCGGAGACGCGGTCAACTATCAGCGGATGATTGACCGACAATGAGTTTCTCTCGCGCGTTCACTGATAATTCCGTCCTACACACACACACTTGTCGTTTCCATATATGTTTATTCTTTTTTTTTATTGTAATTTTAAATACCACGTTTAAAATTTGTTACGTAAAAAAACACTTAATCGAAAAATTACACTAAGCAATCCTTAGAGTACTGTGGACGCGAATGTATTCGCTCGAAAACTGACGCTATGGGCTAAGGGATTATATCCGCCATTTAATCCTTTCTGGACAGACTCCAAAAACAGCCTATTATTTGGACAGACTGAGTCCGATGGACCCACGCGACTTCAAAATCGAATATCTCCGTGGAAAATCAATGTTTTCTCACTTTTTTTTTTTAATCGAAAATTTGAACAATTCTGTGTCGATTAAAAAAAAGGTGAAAAACATCTCTAGTGGTCTCGAAGATATAAGCGTAAAAAAAGTCTGACACTTGTTTTTTGAAAAAAAAAATCAGGGTCTGGAAGACCCGTGTCAATTTACGAAGAGTTAATAATTGGAATTCACAGAATTGAGTTCAGAAAAATTAAGTTCAGTTATATATTGCGGAATCAATAGTTTAAGACCGTATAGGAAGTTCCGGCCACGTTTGTTATTTTTAAATAAGCACCGTACAAAGCGCTCATCTGCGTCGCGCTCCGTATTCTAAGGATTAATTGAAAAGAAATGCTTTGTTTCATTCGATCAAAATCCTTTCATTTAAAACTCGCACGATTGTATTATCGATAAAATATTCGAGAGGCTAGATGCGGATATTCACGAACGATGCGTCCTGATTGGTCAATAAGCAACAACACCTCTCTATCGCGCATTATCTCGAGAAAGCGCTTGCTTTCTCCGGAAAGCCAATGAAGTATCAATTCCAACGGATCGCAGTGTTCGATCGTTCGTTTATTTCAGCCTCTTCATAACAGTTTCGTAACACCGAGTCTTTTGTTTTGTACACACATATATACATATATATACGCGAAAGGGAGTATTTCATTTGTCGATTTGCCAACTCGGTTCGCGATACCTCGCTCGATTTATGAATAAACCGCCGATGCCCGGCCGCCATAACATTGTGCAATTTTCCGAGAACGCAAACACTAACTTATTCGATTAACTGAAAAGTCAACCCAGTTCTGGCAATCACAATCAAACAGCTGCGGTGGCGTTTTCGATTTGAAAACCCGGATATATTTGATGTTATAGCGCTTTGCGGTTGGCTAACCGCTTCGTGTCAATAAATTGTTGTCATGACAACGACATGCGAGAGTGATCGAAGTTCTGTTGCCAGCAGTTAATTCAATATTTTTCATCATATCCGAGCTTTTCGGAATTTCGAAGTCTTGCGAACGCAAACTTCAACTTCAAAATATAATCAATAATGAATTAACTCTCTTCCCGCACGAAATTAGTTCGGCAAAAGCGCGGGCCAAGTGGAGGATGAAGTTTTTCGCGAAACGGGCCAAAACGATATCCTTTTCTTTTTCATGTTTTTTCATGTCTGGTTCGTAATCGATATCACGAATCTTGTTATTATAAGAGAAAGGGTTAATTACGGTATGGGAAATAGTCTTTATTTTTAAGAGGAATTGACCGATGCGCTACATTTGCAAGTGATTTAATTTGAATCGAGGTTTTCTCAAGTCCTTGAGAAAATAAGTTGGAAAATCATTCCGCAGCGTCGCGTAATTTTTTCGGCGTTGCAGATATCGGAAACCGTTTCGTTGATGAAGATCGAGCGCGGTCTTCGGGAGGGTCTTTCGAATAACGAATGTTTCCTCCGCGAGATCCGGGAGATTCGACCGTCGCTCGGCCCGGAATAAAGAGGAAAACGGGAGGGGGAGGGGGTGACAAACGTAAAAATGCGATGAGTCAGTTCGAGACGTGTGCGGTTATTTTTCGCGGCGCTTTCTGCCGAGCTAAGCCGCGTCGCGCGCCTTCCGCTTATTCTCCCGCCTGCGGGCTCCTCCAGGTATAAAGTTCGTTGTCCCGCGGCAGAATACTGGCATCCTCCTGGTGAGGGAGGGAGTGAGAGAGCGGGTTAAGATACAATGGATCGGATGTCATGTGGAAGCGGCGGAAGAGCCGAAAGAAGGATGCGGGGGGTGGCAGATGGGTGGGGGGACGCGCCGGCGGGCAAGACGAGGAACTTCGTTATCCGTCGGATACTTGCTCCTCTTTTCTTCTCGGAGACCGCCGAGAGGTGTGCGAAAAACGGAGATCCACGAAAAATTTACGATCGAGTCACCGTGACGGAGAACGAGAGACGGGAACGAGAGGTGGATGACAGTTTCATGGAAATTGATATAGGTAACGTGCCCCTCTCTGTTCTCTCTCTCTCTCTTTCTCATCTTCTTACCTGGAAGAAGTAATGCCGCACGCGATAACACATAGACGGTTGAGAAAGCGGAAGGAAGAGATGATAAAGAGAGCACGTACTACGTAGGAGAGACTTTCCTGGACACGTTTCACTTGAGCACATTAGAACATCGATCGGAAAAGGTGCGGAGTTATCTCTATCCCTCGACTTGGATTATTAATGAGGGCTTTGATTACATACACGAAATTAATTTTCGCCGAAGAAGCGCGCGAAAATTAATATCGTTGAATGCAACACAGAATAGACATGCATAAGCGAGGAAATTCTTTTCGAGAAAAACATTCTTAAAGTTTTTATTTCAAGTTGCAAAACTCGGGAAGGTAACTGTACAACTGTTAATGAGATTGTTTTCATGCAAGTTTTGCAAGGTAAAATAAAAATTTTCTATTCTCTCGTCTAGTCTTTCACGCTCATTATTTGTTTTTGTTTTTTTTTTGCAACGTACATTTTCAATTTGAAAGTTTGAAAATGCGTCGGGAACAAGTGTTCTGTTTACGTTTTTAGTTTGGAACTGGAAACACATTTAAGATGTTTAACAAGCTGTTTTGAAGCACAATTGCAAAATGTGATTATAGAAGTTGTTGTTGTTGTACAAATTAAACGGTTCGATTACACTCCGCTCGATCGCTCTGTTTATCACATTCCTATTTTACGGGATTTTCCGCGCGCAAGCGTTTGCCAGATATAAACATCACGGTTTTCGGCCGGGCGAAATTATTTGCACTTGTGACGATTTTGCGTGATTTCGAATTCCGGAGCTTTCGAGAGAAACGCGCGTTCTGTGTCCGCGCGGCGTGAATTTTTGGCGTGAAACCGCTGATTTCACAACATGAACATTTAAGCTACTTTACATGACGCGCTCCGTGATCGGACGCGACACTCCAAACCGAAAAGCTGCCATCGCGCGCGGAAATAGACATTCGAGTCATTATGGACTTTGCGGAATATACCGCGAATTAATTCGGAATATTCGATTGCCGCCAATTTGCCGCTTTATGTTGACCCTAATTGTAAGTGACAAATGAAATTGGTCCAGAATATCGGGCGAATTTTTCTCTCTCTCTTTTTATCTCTCTTTTCTGTGCTTAAAAGTTCGAGCAATTTTGCGAATCACCAATTGTGTTGAAATGAATTTTTGTAGTAAGTGAAACAGCTCGTAAAATACTCGACGATAGGAAAAAAAAATAAATAAAAATGTAGTTTTATACCGTCAACGCATAGATTGGCTCGTATTACCCTTTTCCTATTGTTTAAATCTTACAGAGTAATCGATAAATGCGTAACGTGAAACTGACTAAAATAGAGAAAATAGAAATTAGCAGCACTATTATGATTTGGGGATTGTGTGGATTACGTCATATTGTGTATACACTATGTACATTAGTGTAAGTATTAATTAACCTAACCAGAGTTGCTCAACAACTCCATGTTTAGTTTACAAGCAGTCGATGAAACAAGATCGACTTCGATAAATATTTTACGCAAGTTGACGATGTAATTCGCAACTTGATATCAAATTATCGGGAATATTTGTCAAATGAATTTTCGCAGTCACGTGAACTTCTCTCTTAGATCAGAGCGGGCGGGCTAATGATGCTGCGATCTAAAGCGGAAAGCCGACTATGCAGATTCCGGGGTATTGGGGATTGCGCAGTATGTCGCGGATTAATTCGAAACAGAGGTAATACAAACGCAATTGGTTAGCGAGAGAGAGAGAGAGAGAGAGAGAGAGAGAGAGAGAGAGCCTGTTGTACACGCGATCGCGTTTGCGATGGTATCGCGCGAGCTCAAGCGTACACACGGCGAAAATTCACCGATATTATATATATACATATAACGCATTTGATTTCGGAGTTGAACATGAACGTTTCCACAGGCGACGTCATAATATGATTATCGCTCGGTTCGTCTCTCTTTTATACGTTTCAAAGGAATTTTCCGGCGCGGCCAGATAATCAACAATCACTCGTGAGCGGGAAACGAGAGTCCGCCGGATATAAACATAGCTGGAATTATTCGCGCGCGTCCCATCCGCAATTTCGATATTTATACCGGAAAATTCGCAGCTGCTTTACAAAGTGTAGTCATTGACTTTGTAATTGCTATTAATGGACCGACGCGTATGTCAATTATATTAATTTCGCGAGCCGATCATGCAACGCGGCGCGTTTCGGACGCGTACGGTAATCGTAATACGGTTTCTGCGGCACGTTGCGTCCGAAAGTGGAGCGCATTATGTGCGTGTAGCGCGTGTGTGCGCGTCCGATTTGTACGAGAGTTCTTTCTGTAAAGCTCGCGAGTTGATAATAATGCGCTTTATATACGTTTGAAAGCGCGCGCGTTCGAATATTTTCGAAATCCGACATGATGAGTTTTTACGTGGAAACGCACAGGAGATAGAAAATATATCATATTGAAATGCTAATTTAAATTCTCTCTCTCTCTCTCGCGTGCAATCAAAAATGATTCTCTCGCAATTCCGAGTTTCATCAGGGCGCATTCACTGAATATTTTTTATTTATATTCTAGGGGGAAAAAAAAACATAATCCAAGAGCGCACATTATTTTAACATAAAATCCTCCTAATGTTACTCCAATTTAGTTTACACTCGTAGCACGTGCAAGTTTAAATCGAATCGTTTTTTTCTCTCTGTTTCAGGTGAGTCGTCGCAGATTGTCTTACACGGGTGGTGGTTGATGATCGAGAGCGCATTATTAATGCGAATCACGCCGAGCGCAGCGCGCACGCGGTTTTCACTTTCTACGTGGACACTTTTGCCCGCATGATGTGCGGCTCTATACGCACTCGGAGAAAGTGCACGCGAACCTCGTGCGCGCGCGCACACATACACATACCGGTACCGGTATGTGCTACATCTACAACGCGATCGGTACGTAGTATAGTTCTCTTGCTTTTTCACGGTGCACTGCGCCAAGCGGCTTCGGTTGCCGTTCGATAACGGCAACCGAAGATTGCACGTTAATCGTGTCTATTAATCTCGCGGCTAACGATTCGCGTCGGACTTAGACGCGCGCCACGAGTTTTCTTTCCGTTTTGCTTGAGGAAGGCACGGACAAGCACGAGCCCGGTCGTCGACGTGATTTACTTTCGGATTCACGCGTGCGTTCGCCGCCGCCGCGTGCAGCTGTCGCTGGGGAAATCGCCAGATGCGCCGGTGAACGACCTGAGAAATATTCTTTCTCAGATGACTCAACTTGTTTACCGAATGAAGACGTCATATTTTTCTGTATCGCGTTAACGTTAGATATATCTGATTTCTTTCAAGAGTAACTCGAGTCGCCCGGCTTTTGAAATGTTTATCAACGCGGATTCGCGCAAATAAACACGTTGCTTAAAATACGTTACATTACGTTACTCAAAATTAGACGGGAGAATAAATTCGCTCTCTTCGCGAAAATGCATTTGTATTAATTTTTTTTTTTTTTTTCATTTATATGACGATTTCTTTCCGCGCGCCATTTTTCGCGAAATATCTCTGCGCGCGTATTATTCCTCGTTTATCGGATTTCGAGGAGAGGCAGCAAAATTCTCGAGTTCGAACATTTTCGCACTTTGTTGCGCAAAAATTTAATTTCATCTCCATAATTACATCTCCTGATTTTCGATCGGCGCGCGTGCTAAACTGTTATTGATCAACATCCGGTTGTAATTGAATTTCCGCGCAGATAGTAGGAAATACGCGAGTCGCGCTGCGAGACGCGCGCGTGACACTCTCTTGTCACGCTATACGCACGTGTGCATCACACAGGATTCATCTCTACGGTGGAATTAATGACTCCTCGCGCGCGTACAGAAAGGAGGGGGGAGGAAGGGAAGTCGCTCGTTAATTTTCCTCAACCGCCGTGAGGCAACAAAGTGGCACTGATAGCGCGTCGTAATTAAGAGAACTGCTGCTACTTATCATGTCGTTTTTTTCGCGGGTTTTTTTTTCGCTCCTTCGGTCTTGAACGAGTGTCCTCGCGATACAGAGTAAAGGGAATGTAAAGGGTGAAATTGTTTACTTACTACGCGCGGACGCGCTCGCCCGGACACGTCGTGTTAAATACGCCAACCGGAATAACACAAACGTTATCATTTGTCGTTTATTTTCCGCAATAGAAGTACGGAGAAAGGGCGGCCTGTTCTCGAATGTCGAGAGAGAAATTACTTCAAGCTTCAACAGCATATATCATCGAAAGAAAAACAAGGGAAGCACAGTCTTATTAAATTAACAACGAAATCTCTCTGCGTAAATTCTGCGAAAAAAAAATAATCGACGTAAAAGTCTTTTTCGCAAAAATCCTCAAAGAGAAAACGAGACACCGCGTTTATTTTATCTCTCTGACGAGACTTATAAAGGTGTCTTTTAAAGCAACAAGGCGCCGCTCATCGATCCCCGATATGGCCTGTATTTGCCCGATTACCACCAGAGAACTCGAGAGATTACTTCTGAAGAGAGCTCTAAAGTAATAGCCGGCACGAGTACGCGCGCGGAATCTCGCGCGGAATTTCCATCGCCGAATCGTTTCGAAATCAATATATCGATGTTTCTCCGATGTGATTCCTCGATCCTCCGCGGCTACTGTAATTTCCCCCAACTCGTTCCTCTTGGAACGAAATTGCCTCGGATTAAACGGAAACATATTTGATTTTATTGATATACAATCTCGCGACAGAGTGTGACACAGATACGTGTGTCGCGATTAACGGTAGCAATATTTAATATTAATCCTTTGTGGATCGACTTTCGGAAATGCCTTCTAGTTGAACTGACTGAGTCTGTAAGACCTACGCGACTTTAAAATTAAACATCTCCGCGAAAATCCAATATTTTTCAATTTTGGTTTTTCGAAAGTTAAGCGATTCTGCATCCATCAAAAAATCAAATTGAGAAAATTTTTGGGAGTTTCGAAGATATAAGCGTTTGAAAAACACTAATTTTTACTAGAGACGCCGATGCGCATATTTTAAATGAGAGACACATGTCAGTTTACGAACTTTTTGTTGCATAGAATTATATATTATTACAATATATTATTATATTTAATTAAATATTATATACATATATAATATTAATAGTTTTAACTATTAATTAAATTAATAGTTTTAACACAAAATTTGTATTCTAGAGCGACACGTTATTTATTGATATATTTCAGTTATTTTTAAAAACACTGTCCTTTCAAGTACACCTTTCAAATAGTGCAAATATTTATTTTTTATTTTACAGTTAATCGATAAGATTTTATCTTTGAATTTTTAACGACTTTGTTACATACTTTATATTATGATAGATTTCGTTCGGTTTGTCACACAACATAATGGATTCACTCAAGGATTTGTTTTCACCTTCGAGCGAATCGACCGAGTCGCAGCGCCGAAAAAACGGGAATTTGTAACTGTATATTTTCATTTGTGTGCTGCGCGCGGTTCTTTTTGCGGGATTTGCTTTTTCTGTCGCACCGGAAAGTAACTGGTGAAAAAGGGAGTTCATGTACGTCGTTGCTTAAAAAGAAGCGTGGTAGTTCGCCGGCACTCTAAATTACGTCCGTGCTTTCTCACCAGAGGCAAACAGAGCGCATTGCTTGCTATTAAGAAGACATTGTTGTATAATCTTATATATTATTACGACAAACGTATCTTGCGAGAATGTAGAATATTATTTTTAAAGCTTTGTTCGGAGGCGATTTTTTTAATTGTTTTATTTTTAAGCATACACGCGTAATATTTAACCTTTTAAATATATATATATATATATATATATATATATATATATATAATATTTAATCTTCTAAATATATTCTAAACGTATAATATATAAATTTCTTTTTTCACAAATATACATAGTATATTTAATTAATTTTACGCACGCACACACGCGCGCGATATTGTATTTTAAATGGTCCATAAAATTTAGTTATGAAAACGATAAAAGTGTCCGTTTCACACGAAGCTGAGATCGTTAATTTTAATTAATCAACTCGTTGATGAAAAATATCGGTTTTCTTCGGATCGAACTCTCGTTTCCAATCCGATCATAATCACTGCGAAATTTAACATCTCCGAATGTTCTCGTGGTTCTTGAATTAAAATCCGATGCGACGTGTTCGGACTCAATTGAGCGAATTACTTAGAAACATCGGTGAAGTTTTTTTTTCCTAAAATACGACCGATCGATAACAGAGCGGGAATAACCTTGTGAAATTAATTGCCGCCATTTGTCATTTTATCAATAATACCATTTGCACACGAACGTGATGGTCTACAACGTACGTAGCTTTCGGACAGTTATTGACTTTTTACGAGTTTATTCAAATTTAAACAATCGGCGTAGTTAGATTGTTTCTTTATTAGAAACGAAGATGGAAACGCGTATTTCGTTCTCTCGATCGGTCGGAATATGCGTTTCAAAGTCGTAGAAAGACATAGAGAAAAAGAGAGGGAGAGAGAAAGATCGTTTCGCCGATTCGTTCGTAAAATCGACGTGACCGTTTCCGATTGTCCTTGCGCAAATGTACAGGATCGCAAGATAAACGACCCCAAACAAAACAATACAGTGCGAAAGCTTTCAATTCGCTCCTCTAAAATGCTGCAGCTCGTCGCGTTACTCATTTTAATGTTGCACGTTTTGGTTTTATTTCTTTTGCTAAAAATATATGCGTGGCAAAATCTCTATCGTTTTACAGTTGCGTCCGTTGATGCGAGGTCGAAAAAAATGGCGCATTAAAATTTTATTCTTCAGTGGACACGATTATTAATTAATTTTTTTTTTTTTTTTTGAAAGTCGATACAGTCTAGAATTACGAGAGAAAAGTATTTTTTCTTTTTATTAATAATATGGAAATATTTCTCAATTATTAATTTTTTCACTCCGCTTGTATAGAAATGTCGATATACCGACGACGGTGACGTTATTACACAATGCAATTTCGATTTATGATAAATTAATATTCACGAGATTACTTTTAATAATTTATTGCATTTTTGTGCCCCATGTGGAAGATTATTAATCGTGTGTGTGTGTGTGTGTTCTCTCTCGGGGAAAATTTTTGCGAAACGGATATTCTTTCTGAGGCAAGTATGCGGCGCAATATTCTTTCGGATCGGCTCTTCCGGTTACCTATATATTCTCTTTGATCGTTACCTCAATCGGGGTATCGTGAATCTGTAATCTTAACCGAGAGAGAAACGGGAGATATTCATTAAATTCAATACGAGAGAAAAAGTAGGGGAAATAATCTTTTTTATCCGGGAATTTTAACTAGGTTGACAGCGATTGAAACCGAATACGGTTTTCGTCGATCGCGAAAATTGGAATTATATTTCTCCCAATGGACATACGCACGCAAACCGCAATCGACAAAAAGCGCCTCTCTCTCTCTCTTTCTCTCTCCCGGATCGACGTGCAGAAATGTTTGGAAGAGAAGAAAGGAAACGCACGGAAGTTCGAACGGAAGTGCATGCGAACGCGCGTTCCGAGAGTCAGGAAGTGCACGTCGTTACTTTCACGTGAGGATCGAGTTACACGGGCTGGCGGGTCGTCGCCGTTCGGAAATTTCGGTCTCGCGCAGAGAGAGAGAGAGGAGCGCGCGCTCGCTCGTTCCGCTCGGGATTCCTTTGCGTCCGGAATGCAGACGAGCCGCGGCGTATGTAGGAACGAACGAACGAACGAACAAATGAATGAACGAACGAGCAAGCAAGCAAGCGAGCGTAGCGCCGCTCTGTGCACCACAAAATCGTAGGTTTACGCCATAAGAATTTTAATCTCGGCATTTTTAGGATAAACGAGCCTCGAGAGAAACTTCGCGAGTTGGCTCGTGTGTTCTTTGAACTTTTGAATTCTTTTGTGCATTGCGTTATACAATCTATGGCGGTGCAACGTGCGGAGACAGAGAAAGAGAGAGAGAGAGAGAGAGAGAGAGATATGCGATATACAAGTACAGTTGCGGACTTCAAAAAAGAATCAGTGTGTGAAATCGCACACGGAGAGAAATTATTGTGATAACTTTTTTTTCACGTATTACATAATTTATCTGAAATGCGCGGTGTAGTATCTCACGAATTTTTCCCGCGAGGCGCGAGAGCTTACGTCACGCACTTCCGTGTAAACTCCGTAATCCGCGTACGCGAGTTTCCGCGTAAAATGCGGAACGTGCCGCACGCGGGAAAACGAGTTTCCGCGCTCTGAAACTTGTCCTCGGAAGCTGCCAATTATTATTCGCGCGCGTCTCAAAACGGAACGAAGCTGCTCAAATAACATTTGTCGCGACGAAACATCCGGCAATTAGCAGAATCGATCCGTTACTATATTTTTGGAAAACACAGTTTGGATTTGTTACATCTCACGAGTTGATTATCGACAACTCGCGGTGCTTCAATAAATTATTTACTTATCCGAACTCCATGATCTGCTTTTAATCTCACAGAATATTGGAAATTTAAATAAAAAAAAATTACACCGAATAACCATATCAGTCTTGTGACAACGTAATACGATGAGCTCGCTTTTTCCTACAAAGAACGAAAGAGCTCTTTTCTTTCCGCATCCTTTTTCCGCGCGCGCACGTGTCTCTCTGTGTGTGTGTGTCTGATCCTTTTGATATGCGGTTTCCGCACGTGAGACGAAACACTCGCTACGCCATGACAAAGGACATGAATCTTGCATGTAGTCCGTCAATAGCGCCGCCTGAGTAGAATTCGCGACGAGCGCGCCCGTCGCGTTGGCGGTCGGTTGTTCGGTCGCAGCGAAGCTGAAAAAGGGAATTGCGCGACGGAAAAAGGAACGCCGCGAAGCGGCGGCGGAGACCGCAGGCTTCCTCTAATTGGCACGTCGCAATTCGTTAATGAGACGAGATAATGCATTGTTCGCCCGACCGCGGGAGTGCTCCCGCGGTGCGTGTGTACGTCAGTCGCGATAGTCGACCGCGATCGTTCTGTCCGACCCCCTTCTCGTCAAGCTGCTCTTTGCGCGTCTGTCGTGTGAAACGCGAGGTAAAGAGACGCAGTCGTGACGAATTTACGAGGGTGAATTCGCGTGCGCAAGAGAAGGTCAAAATAAAAGGACCGGGAGGGGATTTAATTGAAATTTACTGATGGCGAAAAGGGACGGACGCGTAAATCTTCTCGCAAATCAAGAACTTGCACGCGCGCGCGCGCGCGCGATAGTTTGTGGCTTTTCACGTCTCGTTTGTGAGGTTTATTTCGTTGAATGGTGTGTAATCTCTGCTGTTTGTCACTTTCAAGAATAACATTTCACGTTGTTTATTATTTCCGAAGCGCAAAAGTTTTGACAAAGCCGGCGCGTTTCTCTATTGAAAACGTGGGGAGGGGGAGAGAGAGGTGGGGGAGAAACGATCGAGCTTTCGCACTTGACGTTCGCGCTCGATTTATATGGCATTTGCGGAACAGCAAGCTGGAAAGATTGACGCAAATGAGAACGGGAGGAAGATTGCACGAACAAAGATTTATTATTTCCTTTTCATTCGGTCTCTCTTTTTCTCGCTTTCTCTAGATAAAGTCTATTTGTATTAATGAATCGCGCGCTCCCTCTTTCTCGATCATTCGAACGCGAATCGATCTTTGCTCTCTCTGAAATTTCAAGACCTCGCTGTTGAAAATTCCGCTTTTTACATCACGCGGGTAATACATATGTAACGCTGTTTTACATGTGCAAATAAAATTTTATAAATTGGACAGACGCGCGAGAGAGAGAGAGAGAGAGAGAGAGAGAGAGAGAGAGAGAGAGAGAGAGAGCAATTCATTCGGGTCACGCTCGTTGTAACTCGTAGAAATCGATAGTTTTACGTCCAACATTTATAATGCAAACTAAGTGTGAGATTACACATTCAAAACGTGTAGTCGCCATAAAGCGCAATAGCTGTTTAAACCGACGAAATTCCGAAATACACACACACACAGATCGGGAGTGCCGGGACGTGGTTTTCACTCCGGCGTATAAAACGAATTACGTTTGCATGTCATTAAACCCGGTTGCGGATTTAATGAATTGAGAAAATTAATGTGGCAAATAATAATAATAGCGAATGTCATTTAATTAAGGTTATTAATAAAGTTTTGTAAATATTCGCGGCGACGCGCCCGTATAAATAATAAAGCGCGCGCGAAACAATTCCAGAACTTTGCGCGCGGTCTTTCGAATCGCATCCGAGCGAAAGAAGGAAAGAGAGAGAGAGAGAGAGAGAGGAAGGAGAACGCGCGCGCGTGAATCGCACGAGTAATATCGAAATGACACGAATGAATACGTCTGGGTATGTACATATATATATATATATGTGCTCCTCGAATAAACGAGAAGTCGATACACGCGCGAGTTAAACGAAATACCGAGACTAACGAGACCGGCAACCGATACGGTACGATGGTTTTACCGAGATAGAGAGGGAGAGACAGAGAGCGGCTAACGACGTACATCGAGAGGACGGAAGGGAAATCATGCATGGAGCCATACGTGCACTCCCGGAAGTGTGCGTGTATGTACATGTTTGTGTGTGTGTGTGTTATATACGTTTTTTTTTTTACCGCGTCTCATGTGTGCGTCCGTTGTAATGAGCTCGGGCGAAATCCGCGTTCGGATTCCGCGCCGTGTTTGTACCAACGGCGACGATCCGTGGCGGAGAGGAAGCGCGGAGAGGAGGAGAGTTCGATCCTCCAAAGTCGTAAATCATCGGATGCCGAGTTAGCTCGGAAAGTACTCGCTCGTTTTATTCGGGAACGGGAGAGACATTTTCGCGGTCGAAACGGCAGCGACGTAGGTTATATCATAACGCGCGCTTCGTCGTGCGCGCCTTTTTCCTCTCTGACCGCGTGTTTTTCTCCTCTCCCCGATATTTTATTAACCTTCGACCGAGATATGCGGGGGACCGGTCGTAAAACGATTCGCACCGAGAGAGAGAGAGAAGGAGAGCAGCGGGTTATGCACACGAGTCGTCGGCGAAAAAAAATTTCAATAGATCAGCATTCGGTTCGCGATGCAAAAAACCAGAATTATCGATTGTGAAATGTTCGCGATAATGGAGATGTATTTTCGTTAATTTTAACCAGAAAATATCTCTCGAAGTTTCGCATATTTGCAAAGTCGTAATTTTGCAATTTTCTTTCTTTTTTTTTTTTTTTTTTTATCGTATCTCGCAAACGGAATATAACACACGGAACGAACGGAGACGCGCGTTACATTGCAGCACGATCGTTTCGCAGTCGTGTGTATCCAGGCCGACGCAATCGCGTAGTAAGGACTATACTTTATGCGAACGTGCACAGTCTCCTTCTCTTTCTTGTTTCCTGTTTGCGTCGTCTCCTTCGTCGTATCGTAAACGAGGAGAGACGTAGTGAGATTCACGTGAGGACTTGTGAAATTTATACACGATATATACACAGGATGTTCTATAACCAGGAATACGGTATCGTTTTATTAGAGACATTTTTCGTATCAGAAAAATCGCATACGCACACGCGCGCGCAACATCGTCGGAGTTTCAATTTCAAAAGAAGTTTCGAAAGATCAATTCTCTTTGACTTTACAGAACGGCGATTTCAAATTGAAATCTATATTCGACCCAATTCGGATTTAAAGTTTTTTTTTTTTTTTTTATCTCGGTGAGACAAAATTATCGAATTAAAGTCCAATTTAAGTTAATCCGTTTGAGATTAATTGTAGAATAAGGCTTCGTTATCCGATTATTATTAAGCTCGAAAAAATTCTCGCCAAGTTCAAACTCCAATTTCCAATTAGATATATAAAGATATCTAATTGGAATGATCCATCGCTGTGATGTCGTCATCCTAATGAAGCAATCACCACACGCAACATTTCTCACGCGCGTCTCTAACGTGGTTTTAGCAAAATGCATGGTGCATCGATAGAGAGAGAGAGAGAGAGAAGGGAAAGGGGAGAAACATCACGTATCTACGGCAATTTATTGAGCCGACGTATGTACGTCCATATGTATCTGAGCGTGGATACTGCACTCGATCCGAGGTTTGACCGATGGCCGCGCGCGCGCGCGGCCCGACATATTCGCGGCGGGACACGTACGAATCGTCTCGTTTCGCGATTTATGCGATCACCGCGAACCGTCACCGGCCGTTCGCGTCAAGACGCGAAGGATGCTTTACCGGGCGCGCGCGTATAACGCACGCTTGCGCTAATGCACGAACGCTGTTACACGCCGTTCGATTCCGTTGCGCGTGGTCAGCTGCCGCAAGGGAGACTCCCGGCGGGACATCGGCGTCGATATGACGTGTCCTGTCGCGTCCGATTTTGATCCTTTTTTTTTTTTAGAGAAGAGCGTATCGATATTTTTATTTGTTTAAGAAAAACATCAGCGTATCCGACGAGCATCGTTGAATCATAATCGATAACAAATAGGAAGATTAGATATTGGATCTGTGTCCAGACGATTATATTGAAATAACAGAAAATATGTAAGAAAAAACAAAAATGTACTACGGTTTCGCGTCGCAGAAATAAAAGTCGAAATCTCAGTGTAAATATCGAAAGAAGAGCAGTCAATATTTTATTTCAGTAAACTGTACATACACACACTTGTTTTTTTATCTTTTCCGTTCCCGGTATATTTTATTTAGAAGAGTTCCGTATTTATATAAAAACGTATACACACGGTATACGCACCGGGTCGGGTCGAAATTAAAAAAATTGGCCGCGCTTTTATAATAAATACGCTGTGAAAACAGGAGCTTCGGGTTTTCGTTTCGAATGATATAATATACAGCCGGATTTTGCGCATTGAAATATGAAACAGCGATACTGAGCTCCTATTTATTTAATTTAACGCGCGCGTATAACGCGTCGTCATTATCAAAATATTTAAATTATACGTTCTCGCGCGGATTCGTAGCACGAATTGGTGATTTTTCTAAAAAAAAAAAAAATAAAAAAATTGTAAAAAACGTTGTTACTCAATTTTTGAGATAAGCTTCAAGAGAGATCACACGAGCTGCGACGTAAATATTTTATCTAATGCGACTAAGAATGTTTGCAGTAGCGCACAGCTGACAAGGTAAACTCTCTGTATGGTGACATTAACACGTTACACACACCTACGCGGCGTAGGTACGTTCTATTTCGAAGGTCTACAACTCCTACATTATCCCATAGTATAGAAATCGCGATATATTAATGATTCATTACGTTGCACAATGCGTGCTCATTAGGGATTTTAGCATATAATACACGCATTACTGATTCCCCGGAATATTATTCCCCGCGCAATTTATAAGAACATAAAGATTAAACCAAACACATGCCATTTAGATTTTAGCGTATAATTTTGATAGTGGAAATTGCTTCGCAAAGTCAAATTGCAATATAGTTTTGTGTTTAATTTAATTTTAAATATTTTATTACTCAAAAAATTATTTGCGTTTCTCTGGTTTATCTCTAGGTGTCTATATTCGATAAAATTTTATTTTAATTACAGTTTTTTTTTTCATTAGTGCTTTTATATTACGCTTGAGTCAACCATATATGTTATAGATCAAGTTTTTGCAACTCGTGATCGCGGAAGGAAACGAGATACCACCTATGCGCGCATTGAGCTACGAGCGGTTTTCGATAACGTTGCTCACAACATTTCGACGTATATACAATGTTGTGTATAAATATATGTTGTCGTTATTTGCTCGACTACGATGGCGCTACTTGGGCGCGAATTTTGGTCAAACGTCAGACTCGACCGGAATTTTTCCCGTTACGCTTTTCCCGGCGCGCCGTTTTCGGTCTCGCACGCGCGCGCGTATTCCGTATATTTGCACACATCTGATTGTGCCAAATATTTGATAGCGAAGCGTTTTCCGGGCACGTCACAGAACGGACTTCTTCCCGTGTCGTCGTATGCGATTTTGTCGGCGCGAAAACAGCGGTGACGGTTATATTCGTCGGGAAAAGAACGCCAATTTGTGCGCGCGCGCTTCAATGAAACACGCGGTGGAACACTGCGGAGCGACGATAGTCGACCAATTATATAGCGATTGCCGAATTTTGTTGTCGATTTTGTAACGTTTTCGTAATCCCGCCACGGTCGAAATATATTCGCGCGCGAGTCGCCGCGCGTCTGCACACGCACGTGCATAAAAGTATTATACGCGCAGAGAAATATACATACATCGAAGTCGATACAAGAGAGACATACGCGCGCAGTATTTTTTTTCGGAATTACTACACAACAACCACATGTTCGCGTATATACGCATCTGCCGCGGCTTTTCGGACGAACAACGCGCGTAGTTTTTCCAACTATAAATTACGGCGTATTTTGCGCATCGAGATAGCGCGCTGGAGGTAGCGAGAGGGAGGAAATCCGCGCGCTGTGAGGGTGCGGTATTTTTTAAATTAAATTTTTCGCTCGGTTTAACCCCTGCGATCGCAACGCGTTGCTCGCGCGCGGAGCTTCGACACGCGCGGTTTGGAAAACGCGCGCGCTGTCACAACACGCTATCGCGCTTCGACCGCGCGCGATCTAACCACGCCCTGTGTGGAAAAAAATAGAAAAAAAAAAAAAATCTCTCTCGCTCTAAACTGCAGCGGGCACGCGGCGCGCAATTATTCATTATACAATGGGACAGAATCGTAGTGCCGTTTTTTCGAGCGATAAATTGTCCTGCCGGATGATAAATCTAAAGTGATTCATAGCGTGGGCATTGCGATACTCAGTATGTTTATTTTATTCGTTAATTCCCGCGTAATTGGAGCCTTACAAAAAAAACGCGGGAAGACCCGTCTAAAATATACTTGTTGTATTCGCTAAAGATGTACCTCCGTTTTTTTTCCATCTTTGTTCGAAAGCTTTCCTATATTTGTTTTCACGATTGCAGTTTTGCGTTTTGCATCAACATGTAAACGTTTTTACATCTGTTTTTTTTCTCTGTCGAACTATCGTCGATACTACACGCAATTTTAAGCTCCCGACTCGTCGATTTAAACTTGCAATCTTGCGCGCTCGCACTTTTATCGTCTTGTCCGCTCGATTTATATATCCGAGATACGCATTTTCGCGCGCTGAGAAAGAAAAGTCCGAGGTCTGCCAAGTCGCGAGGTTTTTGCCCTTATTCGCGAAGAACACGAAGTTCAATCGGAACGCCCGACGATTACGCGAAACTGCGGCGCGCGTCGACTCGGCGTAATGCGGAATGTGGAAAGAATCGACGTGTCCATCGCTTCCCGTAGAAATCGGAGCGCCTCGGGACGTTGAAGAAAGTTACGTCTCAACTCGCTTCGCCGACGGAGTTTAAACTCGGAGAGTTTTTCCCGCAAATCACCGTCGCCTACGATTTCGTCAGAAAAATTAGGGAAAAAATCTGTTCGCGAAAATCGCAGAAGATCCGTTCGTGTGAATTTGTTGTTTTGTTGTAAAAATTTCAATTTTTTTTTTTTTTTTTTTTTTTTTTATTGAATATAAAATCAATACAGACGTTTCGATTTTTATTTGGATCTTCTTCATATTAGATTGCAAGAAGCAATTCTATTATGTCCGACACTGAGAAACTAAAACCACGTTTCTTTTTATTAGAAAAATTTAAAGAATAATTGTCGCACGGGTAAACTTCCTTGTGTGTTTGCATAACTTACGCAACTTGTTGTCTGACCTTGTGTTGAGGAAAACAACCTTGTGTTGGTTATACGTTGGCTCCGTGAAGGTTGTCCAGTAATGTATTGTAAACTTGTGGTACTAAATGGATTCGGTGCTAAATGGATTTTGTTGTCTCTGATGTTTTGCTGGAAAGCGACGGAGTTACGCTTTGCATAATGAACGTACTGGTCAGCTTGCTAATTAATTTTTAAATTATTATTGGCAAGATCTTCATTTATTTATTTGTTAGTTTTTGTAAATTGTTTTGTTGTATGCTGTCAATTTTCTGCACACAATAGTTTGTACACTGAAGAAAATCCAAATAAAGAGATCGAAACGTTTTTTTTTTTTTTTATTCAAAAAAGCACATACGTATAAAAACACTGTGTTTTGGCTGCCCTAATATTGTTTTCGTTTGTAAAACAGATTAGAAAAATTAATTAAAAATCATTAATTTATCCTCTCCCGATTGCGCCTAAAAATCGCCCCAAAACGTTAAACTGTTTATTCAAAATTCACTAGATGACAAACACAGACCCTTCGGTTTTTGTGTAACACGAGCATGCGAATATTATAAAAGTCTTTGACGTCATAGCGCGCCGGCTGGTACGTAACGCGCGTGTTAATAAGTTTTGCTGCGCACGAATTGCGTTCGCGCGCGAAATTTTCCCGTATACCTACGCGCATATTTCCACCACCGGAAATTTCGCCGGGATATTTTCGCCAAAACCGGGTCGGCGATGAACGGTCGTCGCGGAAGATTTTATTACGCATTCATAGTCCGGTAACGCGCGCACGCGCGCGGCGGGTAACCTCGTTTACGAATTTCGCAAGATAATCCGAGCTCGGGCTCTAATTGAACGATGCACCCGTCATTATCGAGCGACCTCCGAGCTCGAAGTAGTGGTGCCTCGCGATCGCGCGGCTCTAAATTTGGGTGAACGACACACGATGACAGAACGTAATTGAGTGGTTCAAATGCTCTGATGGCGCGCGGCAAATACGAGCGCCGAAGTGCTCGTAGTGCGGTGCATCAAAACGCGTCAATGAATGACCATTCCACTCGATAAATGGCCCGCGCGCTTCTTTATTTCCGCGCGTGAAAATATAATAATCCACTCACGCGCGCGATTAGAAGCGAAATACGCGTGCTTTTCTTTTTTATATGCATTGCATTCTTTAATTATTAACACAGTTGAGGCGGTTATAATTAGCAGAACTTGCTATTAATTGCTAATTATATTCAACGTAATTTATAACATATAATTGCTAATTATATAATTGCTAATTAGATTCAACAGTTTTCTTTCATTATTCACAACAGTAATATCGTTGTATCAAGCACTATGACTCTTTAATGTTTGGTTTAGGTATTTCTGCCTAATTACAAAATGAAACAGTCTTTCGAGATAATATTCTCTCGAAAAAGATCTAATTTTGTTCGACGAAGTTCTGTTCTGTTCGCGACGTGGCTATGAAAGAAGAACTATCTGTCCTCCGTGTCTTCGTCGAAATTGGTTTCTACATAAAAGATACGTTTCATACGTTCCCTGATAAATTAACAATCATGGCCGATTTGATTCCGAATGAACGTAGTTTCCGCGTTTCTTAATGGTTGTATGTCATATATATATATTTCAACTTTCGCGTCTGGTCGTGACATCACATCCGCGAGCTCGTGTCACCGTGTTTCGAGCGATGACGAAACTAATTACTCGCGCGCGAGCGGAAAATCTCGTACGGAAACGAGGCACGATGTTGTTGTGGCAGACATTTGTTGTTTCCGTTAGGAGCTTTCCTTTTTGTCTGTAAAAATCCTTTTGTATCCAACTCGGCCGTCCGTTCTGACAGAACTATTTTCGCCGAGTGTCTTTGAAGTGGCGCAATTCGCGTGCACAGGTGCGTTCTGAATTCTTTGTTTCTCATCCGGCGATTTTCCAGTTGCACCACCACCGGCCCCGCTCTCATTTTGTTTCGACCGCACGCGAGTTATAATAAACCGAAAATACACATGCTTGGTATTATTACATTTCGTTTTATTCGAGTAATGAATGGCATATTAATCAATGCATTAATGATAATGTACTAATTAAATTGAAGCGCGGATATTTTTTACCTGAAGAATGTAAAAGAAAACTTTGCCTACGGGGAGTAAATGATTGATGAAAGAATTCGCTTCTCTCTCGCTTCTGTGCTTTTTTTGCAAATAATTAAAAAAAAAAAAAAACACTATATTACTGGGGCGTATATTCTCGTTTGCTTCGAGCAATGAAATACTTTTTAATTACAAGAATGTTTTCATAAGTTTAGACGTGAGGTTTGTTTTCCTTTTATTTATTTTCACATCGCCGTGTATCAATTTTTTACTTACATCTTTGCGCATTGATCAACGATGTTACACAAATAAGTTATTTGCGAGTAAAATAGAAAATTTGCAAATGTGCAAGATCTCGTCGAATTAATATGGTCTTCTGTCTGACAACATTGTTCAAGAACTTTTTTTTATGTGGCAAAAGTTAACGCCAATCATTTGTCAGAATGTCACCTCGATTTCTTCGCAGTTCGACGAGCCACGAAGAAAAAAAAGTGTCGGCATAAAATTTGCGTAACATTCACAAGAACAAAGTTATAATTTAACAACGCAAGAGAGAGTACGGTAACTTTATTTTCTCCGCACGTCACGACCGCAAATACTAAAACAATGTTCGACAAAGTTTTATTTATTTATTTATTTTTTTTTTAATCCAAAAAGCAATAGCATTTTTTTTAACCATTAAATAGATTGATCGATGTTCTCGGTTTAATCGAATTTTCAATCTATTGGTCATTGTCGAGCTGTTATTTATTGTTGGGTTTTATAAATTGCATATAAATAAACTTCGTTTATGTACCATTATTATTTGATATCGCGAACACAATTGACTTTTTCCAAAATCGCGTAATCGAGTAAATTGAATTTAGTTCCGTGTCCGCGGAATGCGCCGCTGTTTGACTTTCGAACTGTTAACGAGCATGAACTGCAAAGGGCTACGGGAAATATTCCAACTATGTATTGACAATTCCCGCTGAACAACTTGCCGCGATTGTTTGTTTGATCGCGCGGCGATTATTTCTAAGTTTTTTTTTTTAATCAAAATTTTTACCACGGAGATCAATTGAGTTGCGGATTTACGCGCGTGTCAAATCGAATAAACTCGTCTTTCAAACTCGAACAATACGGATTTTTATTCGGTTTCCGGGGGAAAAAACCCAGAGTCGTCCCAATTTTTCCCTCATCTCGAAAATTACGATCGTATTACATTGCGCGATCAGGCAGTCGCCGGGTCATTAGGCGGCACTTTTACCTTTTCAGGGAAAGTGTCGTAAACCACGTACATCCGGCGGCTCTCTATCTCGGCCCCGCTCATTCTTACGATTCTCTGGTGCGTGCGTCCGGTTCGTTAGCCTTAATGCGCCACCCTTTTCGCTCTACCGTTTCGCCCTTCGACCGCTCTCTTTTTGACCTTCTCCCGTTTATTCGTCTTCCGGTTTTTCGGGGTTGAAAAAATATTTCTTTCTCCTCTCTCTCTCGTCGTTTCACGAAAATATCGGCGAATATCCACGCGTAAATCCAATAACGGCAACAACCCTTAACACAATTCGGGCCGCAAGAGAAGAGTGGCTTGTATTTTGCAAGGGTTTCTGTTTGTACGTATAGTTGAAATTATTTTTGTCTTCGCAACGTCACAATGCTACGCTTATCCAACACGAAAGAAATACAACATTAATTTCGAACAGGGTGTATTATTGCAAACAGCGTTGTTTATAGCTCGTTTCTCAAATAAAAATGTCAGACGACAAGCGAACAAGCGCGGAAAGTAGATATTTTGCGAATCCACTCAAAATAAACAAAATTACAAAAACAAATAGACGAAAAATTTGATAAATACACATTTCTGCGCAACGTTGTTGCGCGAAGATCTGCACAGCCCGAGAGAAAAGAGAGACCAAGTAAATTCTAATAATTTCCCTAGAAATACATTTCTCACCCTTCCTTCTTTTTTCTCTCTCTTTCTCTCTCTCGTGAGAATTAATATCAGCAATACACACACACACACACACAGAGCTATATATAGTACATATATACTACATATATACATTCATAAAAATATGATAATGCAATTTTTTTAACCGCGTTTTTATATCAGTCGCGAACGCACCATGTTTCTCGTGTAATTACGCTTCCAGCGCCAAGTCTTCCGTCTATTTTTTGCGCATCCCTCGGCGTTTTTACACAATTGAACCTCTCGTTAGTTTGCATGCGGTAATGAGACACGCCGAAACCCGCGACCGTGGAAAATACACTGGAAAATCGATCTTTTGTTTTTCTTTTTTTTGTTTAGAAGGAACAGAGGTGTTTCGAAGCAAGTCTCGAGAAAAAGAATTTCGCTATCCGAGAAAAAATCACGGAAAAGCACTCGGACGTAATTGGATACTTTTTGTATGCAAAAGACTGTGTGTATTGCCCGCAGTCCGACTACTTACTGGAAACTGCGGGTAATCGGAAGAAGAGATTCGAAAAATCGCACTCAACTAAAACGCACACACGCTACAATTTCAAATGTCTTTTCTATGAAAGAAAAAAAAACGACCGCATTGCCAACCGAGGAAAAACTTATTACAAACTTAGTCTCTCCTCGCGCGCCACACACGGAGGAGAGTAACTTCACTCTATATTTGCAGAAATGTGTGTTCGGAAACTTTTCTCCGCCGGGGTGTGCTCATTTTTCAACGCCCCCGTATTGGTCATGCCACTTTTCCCAGAAACAGAATATATTGCTACAAGCAGCTAAACAGTCTATTTTTCAGGACCGCTCGGCGGAAACGCGTCTAATGGAAAATTTCTCATGCACAACGATACGAAAACGCACGCTTCAAATTATTAATTACTTCAAATTTACATTTGAAGCAATTTGCACGTGCATCGAAGTAACTTGCATTTCGTATTTTGAGTTACAAAAAATTTTGAATTTATATGCTCGTGCGTGTGTTTACGACTGTAAATGCGGTAAAAATTTTGAATGTTGTTCAACCGTAATCTTGAAAGCTCTTTTTTTTTGTTTTTTATTTTTCCTCGTGATAAAACTGGCTTCGGCTTCGTTAAGAGGGTACTGGATACCGAATATAGAGACCTGTAAACCGACGTTCTAATATTTCGTTTTGTGCCGTATTTACTGCATCAAATCCAAAATGCTTCTACAGATATAAAAAA
>QVOA01019624.1:0-12816 GCA_014825685.1 Pseudomyrmex cubaensis | reverse complement strand
GGGAGGGCAGACTGGGATATACCCTTTCTGAAAGAAATAACATATTACTGAAGTACAGTATTCCTAATTTTCTAAAGTTCAACATTCATATTAAAAAAATATATAACTTATTATGATAAAGGTTTTTTACTTCAATATAAATACTATAAATTTAGATTTTGGAGATATTCAAAAACTATGAGTTCAACTACTCTTATATGTTATCGTACACATATTGAACCCGACTATTGACATTTGAGGTTATACACCAAACGATTGTGTACGTGCTTCAACTGAGAAATTTATGATTTCCTTATAAAGTCAAATATTTAAGTCGATCGCAAGTAGAAGATCCGATTAATAAAAACCTAAGAGATGACATGTATTCGAGCAGAAAAAGAAGAACGGAGACGATCACATGGTTGTTGAACACGATATCGAAAATTACGATACTATCGAAATTGTTGCAAAGTTTTCAAGACATTTTGATGCATTTACAAGTTTACAAATATAATAAACATCGTTACGTTACCCATGGGAGTGCATACGACCCATTTTGACAGAGTTTCTTTCACAGAAATACTCGGAAAGAACGTGTTACTCCAAGCAATGACGGAAAAAAGAGATACGCCTAACGTGAATTAAAATCCTTACGACGCCATCTGAAAAGCAGCGAAAGAAAGTGAAAGATTAGGCCAAATTTACAAAGGTCAAAAGTCGAAACAAACCAATCGGGTTGATTGATTCGGCCAATAGTATTAGTCAATTCCGCAAGTCGATTCGAATCGAACAACCGTTGTAGATCCGACTTTAACGAGCTTTTATATATACAGAGAAGATTGCGAGCGGTCACGGAGCACGGGCACCACTCACTGGATTTTACGTCTACAATTTAATGTTTCCAGTAAATTTCCACGAAGTTTACGAAGTGTAACATTTTTATAACAAAAGTTAAATATTCTTAACTAAAAAATAGATAGTTTGGAAAAGAGGAAATGGCAGTGGTGATAGAAACCACAATAGGAGATTTTACGGTCGATCTGTATATCGAAGAACGTCCTCAAAGTAAGCATTTATATTTGGAGTAATTAAGAAATTTATATTGTTTTTCTTGAAAAATCCGAGATAGTAAACTCAAACTGTAACTCTGTAAATTGTGAACATATTTGCTCCGATTTTGTTTCACAGCTACAAGAAATTTTTTGAAATTATGCAAGCTCAAGTATTACAATTGGAACCTTTTTCACACGGTGCAGACCAACTTTATCGCTCAAACGGGAGATCCCACCGGCACTGGAAAAGGTGGCGAGAGTGTGTACGGAATTGTATTGGGCGAAAAGGCTCGTTATTACGAGGCCGAACAGATGCCAAAGATCAAACACAGCAGAATAGGTCTACTGTCCATGGTGAACTGCGGAAACAACATGTTGGGCTCTCAGTTCTTCATCACATTGGGTTCGGAGCTCCAATCGTTGGACAACAAACATTGTGTGTTTGGAGAAATCGTTGAAGGATTAGATATTGTTTTAAAATTTAATGAAACAATCTGTGATAACAATTGTAGACCTTATCAGGATATATGGATATCTCACACGGTCATTTTGGAAGATCCGTTTGACGATCCTGTAGGATTTGTAGTTCCTAGTGCAAGTCCCGAACCTACAAAAGAAGTTTTAATGGTACTTGTCTTCTTGAGTTTTCTGTATAATATTTGACATCTCTATCTTTGAAACATTTCCATCCGTTTTGTGACAAACACTTTTCTTTATTTATCTCTTTTATATTTTAGAGCGATAGAATCGGAGCAGACGAGGCGCTCGATGACACTGCGGGGATGACCACGGAAGAGATCATAGAGTTGCAGAAAAACAAGGAAGCGAAAGCTAGAGCCACAATATTGGAGATCGTAGGTGACATACCGGACGCGGATATTGCTCCTCCGGAAAATGTGTTGTTTGTGTGCAAATTGAATCCGGTCACGAACGACGAAGATCTTGAAATAATTTTCAGTCGTTTCGGAAAAATTGTTGGGTAAGTGACAAACGCTGTGAAATTTCATTACATGTGCAACTGTGTTTCATTTTTCATCGTACGTTTTTGATTTTTAGTTGCGAGGTAATAAGGGATCATCAAACGGGAGATTCGTTGCAGTACGCGTTCATTGAATTCGCCGAGCGCAAGAGCTGCGAGGAAGCGTACTTCAAGATGGACAACGTTCTGATTGACGATCGAAGAATACACGTGGATTTCTCCCAGTCGGTCGCGAAGATGCGCTGGAGAGGTAAGGGGAAGGGTATCCGATACTTCGATGAGGACGAAAAGAAGAAACAGAATCACGATGAGAGCGGAGAAAATGTGGGAAGAAAAGAGAGCAGGAAAGATCGTTCCTTCGAGCACAAGAGGCACAAGAGCGGGAAAGAGGAGAGAGATAGCAGAGACAGGAGAAAGGAAGGCAAATTGCACGACGAGCATCACGAGAGGAACAGATACGACAGCGAACGCAGAGACAAAAGAAAAAAAGATGACCGACGGGACGGCAATCAGAGGAGAAATCAAAGCGAGGAGAGATCGGAAAGGAGAAGCAAGAGGGACGAGAAAAGAGATCGCGGCGACAAAAGGTCGGAAAGGAAAAGAAACGAGTATCGTGACAGCAAGAAGAGAAGAACAGAAAACGAAGACGACGCGAGGCACAAGGACAGATCGCACAAGCACAAAAAGAAACGCTGAAAACGATTAATATCAAAAAAAAGTAAATACTAAAGAGAAAAGTATTTTATTACTCTAAATAGTGTATGTATGTGTGTGTGTGTGTATATATATATATGCTAATTTTAATTAGGATAAATTAATTATATTTATCGTAAGTGAAACACACAGTAAACACACGGGTAAATAATATTGCTGTGACCTTTACAAATCTCAATAAATTTTTTTTATATTACATTGTTGTTACAAAAGACTACATATCTCTTAATATTCTCGTTATCACATCTGAATTTTTTCTATAATTTTCTATTCAGCAGAGAACAGAATCAGAAAATTCCGTGCGGTGCTTAGAACGGCGTTTTATCTACCGGTCAACACGTGGCTACGTAGTTCACATCCGCAGAGACGTGCATCGCGGCGCTCGAGAACGAAAGAGAACGTGCATTCTGCTACACACACACGCGGAAGACGTGGACCGATGTTGGCGCTCGGGTTTCGCGGCGGTTGACATTTCCATGGAAACGTAGACGCTCCAGTCGCGTTTCCGTTCGTGTCCGCCCGCCCTAGATTTTCTGTTCGTCGCGACTCGACACGTGCGGTTTTAGGTTATACACACAGCCAGGAACGGCTGTCGCTTCCTCTTTGAACGGGATTTGCTTGTTGGCGAGATCCTGGCCGTCCTCGCGTCCTGGTAAGATTCTTTCTCTCTCCCCTCTTCTCCCGCATATTTCACGTGTGCCGGTCTCCCGTGCGAGAGAGAGACGAGCCAGTCGTTTTTGGTTTTTCGTTTCAGACTTTTTCGGTTTTCTTCTATTTTTTCTGTCTCAATCCGTCGACATTCTTCCGTTTATATCTCTCCTTGCGATTTCGGTCCATCTTGTTTATACTTGTTCACACGTATCGATCGGTTTGAAATCGTAGCGCGCGCTTGCGATATAGTAAGACGTAAAGTTGAAAGTGAAATTGTGACTAATAGAGAAATTTTTAACGATTTTTAACGTTTGCCGTGGTTTTATGAAATTGTTTTGTGTGATGCGTTAATGATCACATGTAGTTTTTCTTATTTTATACATTAACTTTAGCGCGAGAGAAAATAACGCGATTTATACAAAACTCTCGCAGAATAGCGTAGTTTTTTTTACTGAATTATTTTTTGCCTTCTATTTGAATTAATCCTCATTTTTAATCCGGTGTAAAAATTGTTTGCCAAAATATATGTGTTGATAAGTGTAGAATATATGTGTGCTTTTTAACAAAGAATAAAATTATGATTAATGCAACAATATTGATGACAAAGATAAGATAAAGCAAAAGTAAACACATTGTGTGTCATAAAAAAAAACACTAAAAATCTACATTTGTGATAATTTGCGTATCTATAATTTATTATTAGATACAACAGGGAAAAATTTTCAAACAACAACAAATATCTTCAAATTACAATCATAAGAAACATTGATAAAGCAGTGATAAATAAATGACGTGTCTTTTCAGTGTCTATGACAAGCTGCAGTGTTCTGAGAAAACTTGGCTTTTTTCAGAAGATAAAAAAAGTCAATCATTAGTCTGTGGTTAAACTGTCTTCCTTACTTATGAAATGAGCAATTGGACAGAAAGAATCCATCTACGCGCCACTACATTGGGAAATATTGTAACAGGTTGTGGACATTCCACTTCAAGGCAACGATATCGCCCGAAACGTCTCGAAAAGTTAGTATATTGTCTGAGTGACTGAGTTAATCATCTCTTTTTTTTATCACATTGTTATTGATTCGAAATATATGTTGTTTCCTTCTTCAAATTTATATTCGTGTTGCGAAATTATTCACAATCTTCTGTTCTGTGAATATTGTAATTTCGTGCACACATCACGAGATGCATGATTCTGTATTCGTCTCGAATAAATTATTCAACGTGCTGTTGCATGTTTGAATTTGTAAAAAGAAAAGGGTACTTCGTAATAAATAATTAAGAAACAATAAGTTAATTTTTATTGCTTACGTGTAATCGCGCGCATGTGCTAGTTTGAAGGCCACAGATGTAAATTATGTTGTAACGTCTTGGGAAATTACTAAATAGTTTTTTAATTATACACCTAAGGGCTTATGGTGTTCATCCATTGATTTTCTATGGATGATGAAACATTATAGCCTTCAAGTGTTGATATTGTGTGTATGTACATATATATCTATAAATATGTATGTTATATTTTTTTTTATATATTATACAACAGTGTATAGAAAAACAATAATGAGACCTGTAGCCATAAACGCATCATAGAGAGACAGTGTGTTACACACGCACATACATACGATGAGGAACTGAATTCGGGTATAATAAAAGATTTACATTTTTTCGCAGATAATTGATATTTAACAATATGTCGAGCGAATATTATTGGCATTCTGCGTTGTATGTTTGACGTTCTGCGAAGGAGCGTGGGTAGAATCGTAAGTAATCGCCGAGTTTGGAAGAGACTACGTGTAAACGTATGTTACTAATGCGTGTTGATATTTTTTTTTTTCTCGAAGCACATCACGATAATTAGCGCTGTGAATTACATGCGAAGCTACTTGTTTAGCGTACTTAGTACTACATATTTGTGGTAGCGCCGTTTATTTCGTAAGATCGAAACGCACGAAGCCACGAAGCCTCTAATTCAACATGTGTGCCTATGAGACCGCTCGTTTTAGAGAGAAAAGAACTTGCTTTGGTTACAGCCAGAATTTTTCAATTGCAATTTTATCCCGCTATCGTCTTTGAAATCGAATTTGGAAATTCGCCCATTCGAAAAATTAACGTTTAATTCTTTTTTTTTTTTTTTTTTTATTTTTTATTTATTTTTGTAGAGTCAAGTTCGGAGTGCCGCTTGATGAAGTATGCAAGAATGACATCCCCGGTCCGTTGCTGGTGAGTGGCAAACTATATATTTGTTAACACCGTCCAAGGTGTATGCAAAAGATGATAATGAGAGTTTCCTTTGTATTCTAGGTTCTCATCCTGATATTGAACAAGGAAGCTCCCTTTGCGAAAAATATTTTTCGAGCTCCCGGCCATCAGGGAAGTATGAAAAAGCTGATACATATTCTGCAGACGGGTCGGCTAGTTAATATCAACAACTTTAGTATCTACACGATTGCCAGCGTGATAAAGAAGTTCTTGTGCAAGATACCCGGAGGGATATTCGGAAAGGAATACGAGGAACAGCTGTTTAACATCATTCAGTTGGAAAATATAGAACAACAACGAGACCAAATATACACGTAATATAATCAATTGATACAGCGAAATACAGACACGAGCAGAATTTCAGATTTATAACGAATACACGTTTGTTTTTGCGTAGATTGATCAATTCCCTGCAGCTGTACACGCAGCGATTGCTGGTATTGCTCTTCGGAACCTTCAGATTGATTGCGGTAAATAGCGAATTAGCGCAAACGCATATGAACAGCGAAGCCTTGGGCGTCTCCGTCGCACCCTCGTTTTTTCACAGCTGCGTCAGCGACGGAAAGACTGCCAAAGTGGAAGACGTTGTCAGATTTAAGGTCAGTGGCACAACAACGATCAGCACTTTCTCGTCTCTCTTTTGTTGTCGTCACGCTCGAATAACCTTTCTTCTCGACAACCCATTTCCAGATTGCCACACGAGTCACCAAGTTCTTAATAGATAACTTTAGCGTTTTAAATCTATTTGGGAAAGACAATTACGAATATTACGCACGTATTACCGGCCGGATAATGAAGGTGGAAAAAGACTGGATATTTAATTTCCGATACGCTTCAGACGCTCCCGAAACGAGTAAGCTTTCACACGTGCGGAGCGTGTTTTTATGACAATAATGTGACTAATTTCTCCGAAACCCGCTTCTGCGACCAATTTATGATGACCATTTCCCCAAGCGCGTTTATAAATTACAGAACAAGGTTTATCGGTGGAAGCGGAGAAAACGCGATTACAATGCGAGTGTGTAAAGTGGGGACTGAAGTTTAATTTAGATAGTAAGTTGTACATGTGTTCAGCTAATAAAGCCCCTGATATTTTATCTATGAGTACATTGAATGCGATAATCTTGCGCAAATAAATTAGACTTATACATTGAAATTTAATTACCTTTACGTATGACAGAAATACTACATCAAGAGCAATCGCAATCAACGCTGGCGTTGGTCCACGTACCTGAAACGATGAAACTCACGTCATCATTAAGCATGATTCCGGAGAACATTTTGCTCGAAAATTGCAAACGTCTCTCGGTCAGTGTGGACGAGGAGAGCTTCGCGCAGGTAGTTTTACGTTTTCGAACGTAACGCTTTTCGGAATATGAAAGACGCGATGTTTTCGATTTTCTCGAAAATTTACAGATATCTAGTCGTTCTTTGAGTAAGAGCAGCAGCAGCAACAGCCATCTTTCCAAACGAAGCTTCAGCTTGACGAGCACGAGACTCGACGAGCTGCGCGCGATAAACCGCTACGCCGAGAGCACCAGAAATCTTACGTACATGCCGCAGGTAAATCGCACTAACATTGTCGACGAGTTAACGACGAGTTTGACCTAGCACCGGAATTAAATAGAGCGTTACTTTTAATATGTATTTTTCACGCGTTCTTTTGTAAAAAGTTTTTACAGCTTGAAGAAACTTGTGTCCGTTCTTATTTAGGCGAGCGTTTCTACTAAACAGTAACCGACGCGAAATTAATGCAAGAAGATAATTGATTGGCGTTATCGTTATCGTTAGGTTCACGAGAGACAAACCGAGCGGATGCGAACCAGATCCGAGTGGTTTCTCTCGCCCGTGAGGGGAGAGATGACCAGTGAGCCCACAACGATACACGTTCTGCACAATTCGAATAGATCTTCTTCCGGCAATATCGGTAAACAATCGGAAATCGAGCGATTTTGAAAATTCTTAAATGTGTCTTTAACTCAAAACACCAGAGAAAGAAGAAATTGACAAGTGTGGCTCGTAACAGCATTTTTTTTTTTCTGGTTTCTGGGTTAAATTATCGAGTCGTTCTTCTTGCCTCTTTAGGTTTTTGTTCAACTTTTCCTGTTCAAGCTTCCTCGAAACCGATGAGCCTGAGCGCGAGCGCGGAGTCGATAAAGAGGTCGAGCTTGCGGAGAAAGGTTTCCCGAGAGAAGCAACGTCGCTCGTCAAGCAACAAACAGAACGGTTTCAAGGTAATACGTATATAAGTTATAATATTACAACGTTTTGAAACAACGAACGAGGAAAAAACGACATTTATCGTATTATTTATATATATTTGAAAGAATTTATAGATGAGTGTCAATGTATTGAGATGTTTAACGTTAAAAAAAAAATGGAAACTGCGACGAGGATGGCGCTTAACGAATATGTTTCTCATTCCATAACCAAAGCGATAGATCGTTCACGTGATGAAGAATTCGTAAATACAGTTAGATGTAACACGTGGACTTGATTTTGTAAATATAATTTTGTGAAGAGAGATTTTTTGTCAACACGTCTGCCGCAGCTGTTATCATATAGACGCAGCGATTGTTAGACTTATCGTATATGCTAAAAAGATATTATAATATTTAGAAACTATATATTTATATAATCGTCAATTAAGAGCATTTTGCCATTGTACGTTACCACTTTTTACCACTTTGTGTATGTTTCTGCGTGAAAAATAACGTGTGCGCTAAATATTAGATGTACAAATTGGTTTTCGAATGTTCTTGTCACGTCCAAGTGTGAGTTTTTTTATGGGACGGATATCAATAAACAATGACAACTGCTGTGATGACTAGATCTTCTTGCGACTTTGAGAAAATAAATTATAATTATAAAATATAATTATAACAAATTTGAAAACTAATTTGAACATCTAATAACAATATACTATACAACGAAAATGTTTTGTAAACAAAAGTATGAAATAATTCTCAGAGTTTGTTTTCTAAGATTTGAGTGTTTATCTTTTTTTTTTCTTTGTAATATCTGCTCTTAACCCTGAGTAAAAGCAAAACGTCGATGTGAAAAATGAAACATAAACGCGGCTTCAATTACGGAAGTTGTGCGCGAATATAATTTTTCATCTTTTTTTCCTTGAAAGAATGTGGACATTACGCGTAGAAATTATATTTATAGGATTATATACGTTAAAATAATGTTACCTTAAACGCATACATGACATATTGTATTACACATGTAAATAAGTTAATACCAAAAATGTAAAGTTATTATATTATTTGACGTAGTATTTTATATATATACGTAAAAATGTGAATGTCATGTGTGTGTATATTGAATGTTGTCGTTTCGAATCGTATGCGATCGATTGAGTGTTTTTATCAACGTGTTGTCCGTAACAACGGAACAAGGCAGTTTTCAAGAACCGAGCAGCGGGAAGAAGATGCAGGCCCAGATCAGGAGACATCCGATCAGAAACAACATCAGCCTCGAACGGAACCTGTCCCAACCGATCACAATCATCCTCGGTGACACTCGTCTTTCCGTCGCCGCTGGGATCTGAAAACATGCGCGCATCCGGTATCGATACTCGCTTTCTCGCGATGGGTGAAAAGCGCGTAAAATGGATAATCACGTTGTCGTTTGGTTCCTCTCTCTCCTGCTCTTCCTCGTCAACGTCACGCTGCAACGTCTGCGTGCTCGAGTACTGCTGCATCCACGTCTTTTGATCCTGCTTGCTGCTCGACGCTGCCGTCAGCTCTTGACGCTGATTTTCATCCGTCTCAGGTTGCTCGTTTCCGATAATAACGATAACATCGTCGCCAATAGCGTCAACTGCCGACGATTCTCCGTGATCATCAACGTGTGGACGTTTCGTCAAATACATGAGACACTATGTTCGATTGTACAGTCATATTGTTTTCTTAGCAACGACAATTTCATCGCGTAAAAGAATCGTAAAGCAGAGAAGGAGATTTGCTATAAACTCGATAACAATTTTTATACCAGCAAAAAAGTGATCTTATACGAGAACACATTGATAAATTTACACATGCATTTTCCATTGTGCGATGCGTGATTTTTGTAATAATAAAAATAATTTTATAAAAATATACATCCTCTTCTCTGTATTACGCCTTAATTTTCATTTATCACATATATTTGGCCAAAAGCGTGTATAATGTTATTCTGTGTTGATCAAAAAGTTTATTTGTCTAATTGTTACATACGTTCAGCACGTAGAAGAAAAGAATTCATAAATACAGAAAAAAAAAAGAGAAAATTCATAAATATCTATAGAAAGAAAGAGAAAATGACTTTTTGACCAATTTTATATCAATATAGAATTATTTTGTAAGGTGCGATGTAAGTTTTATACGTTTTTTTATTAAGGATTGCCTCTCTCAGTATTATTTACAATAGTGTATAGTTTTAATTTCCTACGATGGCTACTTGTCACACATACTGCGCGTATTTATCTCTTCGAATATAGTGAGTTCTAGTGTAACGTGATAAGTGGTTGGATAATTAACACACACACACATATATATATATGTGTATATATATATACACACATATATGTATATATACATGTATATAATTGGATCCACCTGTTGATTTATATCAGGATCTGACGCCACGTGTATCTCTTGTTTCGAATGCCATGTTTTTATGAAAAGAAAACTTAAGTTTGAGCTTTTTATATAACGTGTATTATGTACACAAAACCATATGTATATTTTTTATTAAAATATTTATACAAACTTATTGTACACATTCAAAAAACAAATATACAGTATTTAAAATTTACGAAATATACAGTATTTTAAATTTAAATATTCTAACGCAAGACACGAGTCTTCTCGTCTCGTGACTGTTGTCGAATCTATCTATCTGTGGATTCTTGTCGATCATCATTAAGTTGGAAAGTTTTGCAACTACTTTACGCGTTGCTTTTTGGAATAAAAAGTCTTTAGCGCGCGCATTTTTTTTCAGAACGTTGTTCTCTCGCGTTTTCAATTCCAAAAACTCGATTAACGAGTCTCGAAAACCACAGGAGCGAATGTAAAAGATCACAAAATCTAACATACTAGGTGATCGCAATGATCGAGAACATGAATCCATGGGATTCAACGTTACTCGTGATTGCGAGTTCAGAGAAATTGCGAGATCCGACGATGATTATGTAAATTATGGCCCCGACAACATCACGAGGAAACGATAGAGATCCGATGCGGCAGATCACGGAAGCTGCTCAGGATCACAACGACGATCATCACCGTCATATGATCTGATATTGGTCCAGCAGTGTGTAGACGATGACCCAGAGGAGGAACGCCACGATCACGGAGACGAGGAAGACCGTTTTGAGCGAATGCCAGGGGTTCTCAGATCGCGGCTCGCCGCTGTTGCCGTCGCGGCTGCTCCTCCAGATCTTGCAGCCGCCGTTCTTGCACGGCGACGTCTCGCTGCTCGTGTGCGGCATCGACGTCGCGACGCTGCTACTCGGCACAGTCACACTCACCTCGCCCAGCTCCGTCGTCTCGCCCGCGGCGTGCCGATTCACGTCTGTTATCTTGGACGTCGGTTTGAATCTCGACAGCGAATCCATCTGAAAGAGGTAAACACACGTCTTCTTCGGGCGATGCATTGTCTAAGTTGTGATTAAAATGTCAGTTTTTTTTTTGTTTCAGAAAGAATACGGCGTTGCAACGTAACCACAGATAGATTTGGACATCTCTCGAGCAAGTGGAGAATTTCCATTGTTCTCTAAGTTCTCTCTGATATTTTAATAATAACGAATTCTCTCAAATTACATTTAAATTTTAAATATGTTTGTAATTAATAATGTGCGCTATGGGTCGTTTGTTTTATAGTTATTACGGCGCATTTCGTTTATAAATTGTATTTCCTAATTGAGATTAACTCGCGCTTTTTATTTCAATCCGCTAACGGAACGCCAACTTTCACCGTCGCGTTACGTTCGCGCTCAAGAATCGCCAACGGTCAACGATCCGAATAAAAGCGATCGAGATTGTAATGTTCACCGATATTATTTTTTAACGAGTCTCTTTAATCGGAATTTAACGTATAGCTGTTACAATAGATAGATAAAAAAAACTTTAAGAATTAACGAGCAGTAAAAAATATACCGGATATTCATTTATATTTAATTGTTGATTGCTCGCGTCTTTCGTAAAATGTCTTTTGGAAGTTTAAAAAACAAGAAGTCTTTGTTCTCAAAACTGCAATTAGAGTTAGAGTGTGTGGACGGAAGAAAATTCAGTTTAATAAGGAAATCTCCAATAACATCAGCCCTCATTATTGCTGACACCGCGACCGTTCTCGAGAGGAACGTTGTTGACCGAATCGCGTTGTCGCGCTATAAGTTCAAGTAACGTGATATGATTTACTTGTTTTGAAATTCTAGAGCCATTAATATTAGTGAAATTATTAATAATATAATAAATTAATAATATATTGAAAAATTCGTTACACAGAGTTTAAACCGCTTTGCCGTTTCGTTTCTGCAACAACGAATAAAAAATTGAGAAAGATTCGAACAATTGTTTTCTTTTTTCTAAGTTTAGTAAAATATTAATTTTCCTTTCCCCCAATAATCTTATCACTTTACAGATAGTCGTCGCGCACGTCATATAATTTATACTCACGTTATCGGAGGTGTGCTCATTTTTTATCGCGACGACTTGTCACCGTTCATATTCTACTGTCGCGTCATGAAAAAAATTTACGAACTTCAAAGCTGTCACTTTTGAACTGAAGATTTTACGTGCGATAATAATGTGTATACTGTGCGCGTTGTTTGACGAAGTAAGAGAGTCAGTTTGTCGGCTGTGGCAACTTGCTCGTTCAAATCGCCGTAGGAACTGAACTGTTTCGTCGAGCGAAAGTCATTATCACCGCTTATCAACCGCGACCCCGCGACCGACCAACAAATAAGCCGACTCCTTCCCCTCCTATCATCGAAATCTATTAGCTCGCAGCTTCTCATCGATCGAAAATATATGTAAACAAAAACTATATATACATGTATATAGTTTAATATATATATATTTCTAGATATATTATTTTTTTATTAGATAAACAAAAAATGAAAAATTATATATAAGTTAAATTATATATATAGTTATTATTATGAAATTATATATATATTAATATATATATAAT
>QVOA01019623.1:0-26220 GCA_014825685.1 Pseudomyrmex cubaensis | reverse complement strand
TATATATATATATATATATATATATATATATATATATATATATATATATATATATATATATATATATATATAAAAGAGGAAAGTCTAACTATAGTATTTTAGAGCTACGACTCAAAAGAATCAGATTCTGAACTGGAACTATAATCTGAGCTGTCGTCAGTATCATCTGTTTGCTGGTTAATATGACATCTATTCATGTTTACGTAAAGTTCCTCATCGTCACAGATAGCATGATTCGTTTTTATTGAATCTCCGTTTCTCTTCAGATCCGTGTTAAATTCCGGTGGCCAGCAATTATGTTCGCGATAACATTTAATGTGATCCTGAAAACACGCGTGTAAATACTATGTATGTATAAATTAACTAGAACAAAGCAATGTCTGTTAAATTTTACCTTTGTAAGTATCTTAACAATTTCGCCTTTGACCTTGTTGCCTTCTTTGATTGGTTCGACAACGATGAAGTCACCTCTCTTTACGAAAATATTCTGTCTAAATTTAGTTGGCATTGAGACGAGGTATTGTTCTCCAGCAGGGTTGACAATTTCAAAGAGATCATGACCACGGGATGCGACGATCTGTACAATGATTTGCGAATCTGTGGGGAGTGTCATATCATTGAACTCTTGAAAAACATGTTTGCGCTTTGATGCTGCAGACATCGTGCTCTCTGTAAAAATACATTGAGAAAATTCGGATCTTTATTTGCTTTCCTCTATTGATCTTCCTTCCCTTTTATTTACAAATATGAAGAAACAAAACTCTGCTTTTTTAAATTATGATATAAAATATATTATTATTTAATTTTAATTTTAATTTAATAACAATTTAATTTCAGTTTTTTTTAGTTCTTTTTTTTTTAGTATTATTGCGACAATTCTTCAACGGTTGAATCTGCTGGCTTGGTTGTGCGATCTTTTTTTGCATCGTGCCACCAGCCTAGAGAACCGTTAGATTTTTCCAAAGCAGTCCACACGTCTAAACTCTCGCCGGGCGGTATTTCGTATCCACTTTGCAAACCATGAGGATTCGACGGGGTCTTGCAATCGTGCGCAGATTCTTTGCGAAGAACAGTGTCAACTTCCACAGCGGTGAAAAACGCCACTGACATTGGCAGATCTCTCATGCCTAATTTCGAGGCACAAAATGCTCTTGTCATCAAATTAGTCACATGCATGGCCAGAGCAGCATTGTACTTGTACTTGGATGGAACTAAATATCTCACTTCGTCATGAAACGAAAGACAAAACCTCGCATTATCTCTCATCAACCATCTCATAGAAACCAACATTAAATGAAGAAAGTCTACCGCTCCGCTCTGCACCACCCAATTGATCTTCGTGGGTAGAAACTTATCGTCGTCGTCAGTATTGGTAGTCTCCATAGCGCGGCTCAGTCTCGCGTTTAAAAACGGCGTAACTGGTTGTTTGCTGCTGGAAATTTGCTCCAGTTGGTTGAACATAGCCGATTCCGAGCCGTCTATCCACTCGCTCTTTTGGAATATGTCCTTCAACGGTTTGCCGTGCAGCTTTGCTATTTGATACGCTTGATAGGATGTATAAGGTTTGTCTTCCAGATCGTCATTAACGAATTCAGGCCTTAATCGGAACACCTTCTTGCCCTTTGTGAGAGTGAACATTTTTCGTGACTTGGAGATGGCCTCTGCATTTGTCATAGATGGATTGAACTGCTTCAATAGCTGTTCGGCAAATTTTTGTCCAGCACCGTAGATCCGTGCGTAGTTGATGACTTTGGCATGATCGCGCGAAATACCGACAGCCTTGGCAGTAACACTATGCATGTCTGTGCCGTTAGATTTTGTGCCAATTAGAGTCATCCATCCGAAAGGTGTGGCTCCATGAATTCCCTTATAATGTGCATCTCCAATAATCGAGGCAATCCATAGCTCTTGACTGTCCACATCGGCGCCCACTATGTTATATCCTGGAGGTGCTTGGATCATACATCTCAACTCGGAACCGATTCGTTCAGGGTGAGCATTTGACGCTGTCATCCACGTGGGTTCCACGGCACGTCGCGTTAAAGTGCCGGAAACGATTACTTGAGGTATTATCGCGCCATAACGTGTATGTTTCTTCGATTTCTTGATGCCGCTGGAAAAAGAACGTTCGTCCAGCCATATTACCAATTGCGACATAATCCTATCACGATTGTTTCGCCAATACGATAGCATACGAGCGATCTTCAGCATTTCCGCCGCGCTGACGTCCGAGCCGGCGAGTACGTTTTCGGAGAATTTATTGAGAAAATCTTTAGCAAGCGGATTTCCAACGTTATATTTAGGACCGTCCTTGTGCGGCAGCTTGAAGAAATAGCAACAGTTGTCAATGTCAATGTTACACCACATACCGGTGCCCTTGTATATTTGCTCTGGTTCGTTCTGTTTCTTTTTAAAGCGCCAGAATTCCGTTTTATGGAGATCCTTTTGCACATCAGTACTCAAAGTGGACATTGCGTCGCTCGAAGTGTCTCTAGATCCATTAGATGTTGTTAAAAGGCAATGCGCCAGAAGATTTTTTAATGGAAGTTCAGTATCGACGTGAGGATCGTTGTTATAAGGTACCAAGATTCCCCAACCGTGATCCTTGATGTAATGCAATGGATATTTTTCCCATGTGAGATTCAACAGCTTTGGAACCACTTGCATAGAGGTGCTGATGTTCTGTGGACCTGGTGCCCAATTTTCATCACTTTGTTTGGGACAAAGTTTCCTGTACCAGGTTGGGTATCCCGGCATGTGAGGCATTTTAGCTGGCAACAAATATCTGGTTTCTTCCAAATTAGCAAACTTCTTTGTTAGATAATCCTCTTCTTCTTCTTCGTCGTCTGATAAATATTTTTTATTATCTGTCTGATCATGTATCTTTTGGGTCACCGTTGTTTCTGTGTCAACAGATAACTTTGTTTTCGGTAATTGTTTTTTAATTTTAATTTTCTGTGTAGTCCAATCTTGATCCCACATCCACAAATCTTCTTTATACTTCTCATTGTGCATAAGATGACAAACAGCGTCAGCTCTTTTCGCGAGAGTGAATTTTGCTTCGTAGTTTAAATCATCGAAAGTGGATTCTGATTCTTCCAAGTATCTTTGCCAGTTGGAATTTACTGGCAAGTATGTGGAACCAAGCTCCAACATTCCAGCTAATGTAACCGGATGAGGAAATCTCTCTTGAAAAAGCGGGAATAGCTTGCGCAGGACATTGTGAGTGGCAACTGCATCAGATGCACAGTAGGTCATCAACATATCAAAATTGTTTTTAACATCTTCAATAGTGCCTTTCACAAATATGTCTCTTGACTCTTTATTTATCACGTAACCACAATACAACTTGTGTACTTCTATCAGACTATTTAATGAAGTATTGGAGAGCCAATTGTCCCTTTCTGGATCCGTTTTCTTGGATAACAATAATGATCTTTGGTAGCTATTTAGACCACTGACACTTATATGCAATGACATAGTGTCAAGAAAACGAGTTCCTGTTCTGTTTAGCCAATACTGCTCTTTAATTCTACTCCTGTCGTATGATACATTATGACCTATAACAATCTTTGGTTTCTTTTGATGCTGATTTAATTTGTGTCCATATTCTTCTCTTGTGCTTTCCATAGGAACAAGTAAACTTGGTGTAAACAATTGTGTGTCAAATGTCTGACCGATACCTTGTACCAAAGAATTTGATACCCAACCGTACCAAGCTTTATCACTAACTGCAGTTGCAAGGGTAGGCAAAGGTCCTTGTTTCATGCAAACTTCAACATCAAAAACCACAACATCTTCTAATGGATAATCTACACTTTCTGTTGTACCATCTGTTGTATATCTAGTCCATCCTTCATTGAAAAGCCATTGCTTTGGCATTTCAGGAATGTCTTTTAAAATGTTATTTATAAGTTTTAGATATGGCTTAGCTTGTGCTTTCCCGATATTGTAAAAATGTTCTTCTATATCTTTTCCTTCTAGATCTGGTAACTTCAGGTTTACATCTGATAATCTGGTTGCATCCTTTATATTTATGCCATATGCACTTAAAGTTTGTTTTATATTGTTTATTTCTTCTTCTGAGAAATGTTTCTGCTCGTCACACTTTCCAAATAAATGTTCTTGCAGTGGTTTAGGTAGCATTTGCATATTTATTTCATTAGCTCTGACAGTATCTTCTTTCGAATTTGTTTCTAAATCAACGCTATTGTTATTCTCTGACTTTTTTAATTCCTGAGTATCCTTTGACATTGGTAAATTTATATCTGTGTTTTCAGAGAATTTGGCAAAAAACTTGCAATAACCCGTTTCAAAATTGTTGGGTATCACAGGTGTATTGTGAATAGAATTTGATGGGAAAGAATCAGTTTTAAGAAGTAGATCCTGACGAACACATTTCGAATCCTGATCATTTTTTGGGTGTATTTTTTTCCACTGGCTCTTCGCAGAAGTACGAGTACCGTTTTGTGTATTCGTGCATTTGCATCGAATGCAAATGTTAATCAAGCGTGCTTTCCTCATTTTAACATTTTATACTCCTCATTAACATGCGGCGAGATGAAGCACGTGTACTTAAACTTAACCTATCAAACAAGTGAAATACAGATACTCACATGATTTTTAACAGTATAATAAAACAAAATCTTACCTGTATAGTACACTAAATTGTAGGCAATTATTTAATTTAACTCTTTACACTGATATACAATTATATCAGTCAACGCGGCGTTTTTGCACGAAACAACAAGCGAAACAATCAGGCAAAGAAAAATGTCGCTCTTTCTCGCGAGGCAAATCACAGGTACCTTCCAGTACCTTCTCTCTTTGAACAGAGCACATAGTTGGTGTTATAATGCATTGGCCAATCAACGTCTCGCTTTTCCGGAAATATAAGCCATTATTTCTGAAAAAGCAAGACATCGATTGGATATCGCGTTATCTCTTGCCACTTGCCACGGTGCCTCGTTTTGTGTGTAGGAGAGTACATACATGTACATCGTCATTATCGTACGTAACTTTCAAAAAGGAATTCGCTTAAAGCGCGCAGCAAATAAAATATTCATAAAAAACGATGTAACGCCGATTTATTCTGACATCTTTATATATTAAAAATGCATTATATATATATATATATATATATTGTACGTATATACAAATAGAGTTATCTGTGCTCTTGGTTGTTACAAATATAGTATAGATTACATTGCGCAACGGACATCACTATGTTTATATTAATCAGAAGATAAATAACGAACAAATGAATTAATCAGAAGATAAATAATGAACAAATTCAATTCTTTTTCTTTTGCTACAGAGATCATGATCGCTCCATATGAATATGATCACACAAACAACACAAATGTGTATAATATAGAAATAGAAATAATATACGTAAAGACTAAAAATATCAAGAAGAGTATACCTTGATATATTTTGTTTTTAACTAAATATTGCTACACACATTACAATATAATTTTATAGATTCGAGGAAATCAGTAAAGTTTAATAGAAAAAAAATGCTCAAGTTTTCAGATTATCCAAATTAAATTTGTTGTTTAGATTTGATATTTTGGTATACTCATCTCTGCATGCCTCAACTTTACAAGTCTTTCCTGTGTATCATTTGTTTCTATTGTCAGCCATATAATATATTCCTCGTTTAAATTATAAATTATACATACATATATATAAAAAATTAATTATAAAAAGCAAATACAAATTAAACATTTAAGCCAATCACACATACATTATATTTTAAAACGATAGTTTACAGTCTCAAGTATAAATAAGAGAATATAGAGAAATAAGAGACAGTATTTAAAAGAGTACTTAAAAAAAATTAATTTCAATAAACGTTCTTCAATAGTGAGTAACAAGTTTTTTTCTCATTAGCAAATCCTGTTCATTATGATTTGACATTATATGTAATTATATCTTTCTATTTTTGTGTATGTAACTATCATATATCTTGATTGTATTATTCAACAAATAGAACACATGCGACATTGTAGATTGCCGTTTTAAAAGATAGTTGCAGCAATGCGGCAATTTCTCCAGTACTAATTGTCGCATTCAAGTGTACAATATCAAATTTGTACCTTATCTTGACGGTTTAGTTTCTCAGATTTGCAAATCTTGGCGATATAGCCAATTCTATATAATTAATATTAACAATTTTTTTTCACCAAGTTTAATTTTCTAAATTGTATTTCTTCTTCCTTCTTCTGTATTTCTATAGTATCTTGAACCGTGTATTTCAACTCGGTATAATAGATCGCATAGTTCAACTCGCCTAGTGTTAGCTCGCTTAGTGGCTAAATGTTACAACGAGGTATCCGATGGTGGTGTACTTTCGTGATGACTAACTTGGCTTAGAGAGTGTTGCAGAGCATCGGGCGTTAGCCATTCTTTTGGTAAACAACGTTGAAGAAATGGTACACACGAACTGAAATACGCTAGACGATTTACCCAACCAGGTATCTCTTGCCCGCACAAAATCTGAAATATATCAATGAACTGTTATTATATCATCCGTGTGCAATACGCTGACTAATATTAGCAAAAGCAACGTACCAATGTGAACTGACTACTAAAATGATTACAATTTTTATTCATCAGATGATAACGATCTCCTCTGAAATCTTTCCCCAATTCTGCAATAATTCTTTGAACATCTTCTTCTGTGAAATCTGTATATCCAATATGAACAGATTGCCTATGAAATAAGAAATAGAATTGTTTATACAATAATAATATAATTTATGTACAACACTTGAATATATTCAGTTTCTACATTATAAAATACACAAAACCTTTACCTATATCTAAATTGTTCACCCAGCTCTTCGGCAACTCTTGGTGTGATTTCGAAAATGCCACTTCTTGGCTGAGTGTGACCACCATATGCATATTCTGTAATAAACATATGTATGTACAAATATATTGTATGTGTACCAGGCATTCGTTATTTTTTCGTATATTTGTTTACATATCTTGAATGCATCATTACATTTCTTGAATACTAACCTGTTCCATATATTTCTACTCCCGAATGAAATACACCAAGGCCAATAGGTGTGGTATATTCATTTATCCAATACTATATAACATAATATTGGACTAATTAAATTATATCGAACACTTAAATCTAAAGGAAACATACTGATCTTCTTTTCTTAACTAATATATTTAGAGATATAATGATTGGAGTTTGCAAAGCATTTATAAAATTATCGAGTAAGAACGTTATAAGTTATTTTCTATTTTTCTTAATAATTGTCAAATATGTGTCTGTTTTGTATAACTTACCATGTCATATACATTAAGAATAATTGGTTCACGTGCCATTTTTGGAATTAATTCCTCACTATCTTGTGGATAACCCAAACAACTAGGAAATGAGAGATTACAGCTGAGGCCTGATGAAAACATCATTGGAAATTTTGTGATCTGGAGTAGAGTTGATTACTGATGTTTCAATATACCTAAAAAATAATATAGTCTCTTTATTTCATACATAAAAAAATTGTTCTTGTGTTTATAAGACATTCTTTGGTAAAAATAAAACACTATAAATTTTATTATTAAAACTAAAACTAGGTAAATGAAAATAGCCATAGTTTTGTGTCACATTTGATTTTAAGGCATTATCTACAAAAACACAAATTTAATGAAATTAACCATAGTTATCTTTTATACTTATTTTAAATTTTCTACTGCATTCTGGAGATAGAGATTGAGAGAGGGAAAGAGAGAAAGAGAAAGAAAGAGACCAAATTATATAAATATACACAAAAAATAAATATACATGTGTGATTATCAAGAGAGAGTATAATTTTTGTTACTTAAAAACTTTCTACACTACTGCTATTTCTATATGTGAGACGTTCATACAAACTCATATCAGTAAGTATATTATTCAAAGAGTAAAGTTTACCTTTGTATAGACACAATACTGGATTATTTCTCTCTCTTTCTCTTCGGTACAATAACTCTTTGTATTTAGTAAATACATGCATTGAATTTACACATCTCTTCGGTATTATGTTTTATTGTCCTTATGGTGTTGTTTATTTGCTTGCTTTTGATTTAGTATCTTTCTTTCTCTCTCTCTCTCTTTCTTTCATTGTTTTGTTATCATAAAGCACTATAAATTATCACACACAACATACATATGTCTTCAACTGAAAAAGAGAATTTGTTATTTACATAAAGTGTTACAAGCATTTTCTCTTTTTGCACACCAAGACAAAAAGTATAGCTTGACGTATAGATATCATGACATTTGCACAAAGTATGTTAGCACACACAAATCACACACACATTAAAATAAAAGCGAGTGCGATGTTAACTCGAAAAGCGTGAATATTGTGTAAAAATTTCTCAAAAAACTGGTGCACGGGTTGCTTTACATTTTGCGACACCGATAGCTCATCGTACAGACTAAACGATTCGGGGTTTTTGTTACAAAATTAAGATCTTTCACAGTGAATTACTGTTAAAAATTTTGTTCGCGGGACCTCCAGAATTATTCCCTCGAGAAATCAGTCGAGAGACCATTCAGGATATATTCATCACTCGCTTGGTTTCCACACTGGAGCTCGACTCACTGATGCTTTGTGATGACACAGCTCCGAGGAGTGTCTATTGAAGATTACCTTGTTTCAGTGGACTTTAATTTGCGTTACGTGTGTTTGTCCAGTGCGCGGACAAGAATGGGATAGCCAATTGAAACGTGTTTCTCGAGCCGTTGCGATCAGCGTCAGTCGATGAATTTGCCATTTTGTGTCAAAACTGTTGAACAATTTTGATTGACTGATGGATAAGGAATTTCTGGGGGATTCAGAAATGTCCTATCTGACAGCCAATCAGCGTGTTAAAAAAAAAACCACTCGTTCATCGTTCAGACTCCGAGCTCCGGGTCAGTTCTGCCGTAAGCTTTTCGAACGCAGCTCCTTTCTCTCTTTCTCTCTCTCTTTTTCTTCCTCTTCCTCTCTCACTTCACTCTGTTAATAACGATTAGACGCATACAGAATAGCATCGATCCCGATTTCTAGAACGGGGTCACTCCACACGGGAGCAACCAACGATCACCGACGATCCATTCGGTGCTTGCGAGGAGAAAACAGTGGAAGGAAAACTCGCAACATCGACGACGTCGCATCCGTCCCCGTCGTGTTGTGTTTACGTTACGTTAACGTTACGTTAAGCGCGCCTCGCGTTATCAACGCGCGTTCTCACGGCGCATCGTTCGGAAATGCAAAGTGAAGATTTACTTTAGCGTCACCATCGGTCAAGTCTATTAACGAATATACGGGTCAGCTTCGCGTTGTTTCTCTGCGTATCTCGTCGCCGCCCTCCTTGCATTTTCCTTTTTCTTTCTCTCTTTCTCTTTCTCTTCCGTGCGATCGAAAATATGATAGACTGTGCCGTTCGTCCTCGCTGGCGACGATACGTCGATCGCGCAGAGTGAACTCGCCGACGTGTTTACGACGAGGCGAGTGAATTGCCACGAGTGTTTGGATTCAGATTAGCCTGAACAGGAACGATGGATGCGACGATAGAGAGAGAGTGCAGCGCGTTAGGCGGTTTGTTTCAACAGATCGTCACTGACATGAAGGTGAGGAACATCAGACGACTCGGCCGAATTTTTTTTTTTTTTTTTTTTTTTTTTTTTTATGTTGACACTTTACACTTGTGTTTTTAAAGTCTTTTTTCTGGGTCTCTAAAACGTCTCTTTTTCACGAATGAGAATAATGGGTAAGTTGTTTTTATCTTTTGCAAAGTGAAAAAAAAAAACGTTCTTTTGCAAAAATGACAGTGTTTCTATAATTTGAATTCTTACGTATTGCATCTATAAATGTTTGAGCGATGAAGTAAGAGAAATATTTTGTGTTTATGACTTGGAAGCAAAAAATATAAGATTTATGTTGACAAGCAAGAATATTTGCTTTAATTTGTTCATTTTCGCCACTTTATTTGTTTTTATCTGAGCTATGTGTCATAATGTCATGTTAAACAACATGTTCTATGAAGTAATATTTGATTAAAGAGTATGTGGGCGTATATATATGATTATGTTATCTCTGTAATAGTTTAGTTTTTCCGGTCTATATATCTATTGATACACAAACTGTAATGTGATACATAAAATCCGATATTAAGAGAGTACTATAAAAAAAAATTTTAGATGTGTAATGCTACTGTTTATTTTTTTTTTACAGAATGGAACACCACTTTGGGAAGATTTAATTTCAAAAGCTACGAAATTACATGCAAGTCTGAGGTAAAAACATTTTAAGTACACATATAATTTTTAGTGCTTACAAGTTGCTTACTTTGTATATATAAAATATACGTATGCATATTTTTTTATAAAATATAAAGTTATAGTTATGTATATTGTGTTAATATTTTGTTATCTTTATATATGAGTTTTTAGTAAATTAAATATACGTATATAAGTTTTTTTGAAATCTTTTTTTAGTTTTTTAAAATACTTAGCTTTTAAAATATAGTATTACATATATATTACAGAGCTGCTATTTTGGCCATTTCTGCATATCTTGAGACTTTTCAAAAAATAGCTGATGCAGCCACTAATGCTAGAGGTAAGTCTCAATATGATTTACAAGATCATAACAGAACTTTCTTTTCATCACTGTACATTCAAATCATCAATTGAGTTAATTAAATTGAATTCTATTCTAATTGAGTTAATTAAATTGAATTCCATCCTAATTGAGTTAATTAAAAAGAATAGATTAAAAAGAGATTAAAGAAAGATTGATAGATAGGTAAAATAAATAGATTAAAAAAAAGATTAAGATATCTTATTGTTGCAAACAAAAGGTGCAACTAAGGAAATTGGAACAGCACTGACACGAATATGTTTGAGGCACAAAGCAGTAGAAACTCGTATGAAGTCGTTCACTAGGTATGAAATGTTGCACGTACAGCAATAAATTCAGTGTACATGTAGATTTCTCTTTTATTTTCCTGACGACTTATGGACGTTGCTTCTTTTAAGCGCTATTATGGACTGTTTGGTGTTGCCTTTACAAGAGAAATTAGAAGATTGGAAGAAGTCTTTGATCAATTTAGACAAAGAACATGCTAAAGGTTAATTATCATTGTATTTAATACTGTAATACATTTTGTTTTTCGTAGAAAATTACTTTTACATTTCAATCTTTCATTTATATTTAGAATTCAAAAAAGCGAGAGCAGAATTAAAGAAACGTTCTACTGATACTTTACGGTTGCAAAAGAAGAAGGCAAGAAAGGGTCAGGTTCACCTGCACGTTCAAGGACAATCTCACGGTCACGCGACAGGTTCTAGCGATGTTGAGCTCACCAGAATGTTGGAATCATCGGCGGCAGTTGTTCAGGAGAAAAGACTGAGTTTAGAAGAAACAGAACGAAAAGCCGTCCGCGCAGCTCTTCTTGAAGAAAGAGGCAGATTTTGCTTACTTGCCCGTTTTCTGAAACCTGTACTCGTTAGTATTCATCTCACAGATACGTATTTTTCAATTAACTTTAAAAAACTATTACATGCGTAATTAATAATGTAGGATGAAGAGATAGCGATGTTGATGGAATTAACGCATCTTCAAGAGGTCTCCGATCAATTGCAAAGACACGCCGCGTCACCGCATCACCTACCGCCTGCATCCGAGCAGGTAATCACGGACATAAAAGGTTGCGACGTTACTCAGTGGTCGTTGGCTACGCCGCCGTCGAGTCCGTCACTGTCTCTTGGATCGAGGAAGAGTTCTATGTGTTCGATCAGTTCTCTAACTAGTAGCAGTAGTGGATCTTGTAAAAGCCATCCGAGTCCGTCCGGACATCCGTGGCACAGATCGCTTTCTCAGGTAATTCGAAGTATCCCTTTTTTTCACCTTGTTTTTTTCTTACCCCCATCTGTTTTTATCTATACAGACTGATCTTGTTAGATCTTTTTATATATCGCATGACCTGGTAACACTAAGCTAACGCATCAGCCGCAATGCATCCTAGTAGATTTGCACACAGATTTTACAGCGCGAATCGATCGCTCTACTTACTCGTCGAGCGACAGCTTGTTGTATGTGGTAGTCGATGTTGTACTCGTTGTAGCCAGTTGGTGTCAGGCCCGCCAGCATCAGCGGTATCGCCTCTCTACGTCACTTGAGTGGCAGTTCCCGTGACTCTGGTTTTACATCCCAGGACACGTTATATAACCAACCTATTTCCGAGCATCAGGTAAGGTTGTCTAGTGATTAGTAGAAATTAGCGGAAATCTATGATGTTTCATTATCAGTTTTCCTAGACCGGATGAGAGACGATATCATCATTTTTAACGACAAGTTTTTTGTAAGAGTTGATAGTACACTTTTAGAAAGCTTTCATTGTTGTTCAAACTCGACAGTTCAAAAAATTGTTTTGGATTGTCTTTGGAATTTTGAAGACCCAACGCGAGACCTCGTGAACTTCCGCAGTCTATTGATCGAGTTAATAGTTTGCTGAACCGGCTTATCACTTTATATCAGTTTTAGATGTTGCAAGTCGAAAGTTTGAGAATGCATATTTTACACATATATCTTGTTGTACGTCCTATCGTTGGGAAATCTTACTTAAAAAGACGGCTTATGTTTTTAGGTATCGAATGTGTCTTCTCTAAATAATCAAAGTACCGGTTGCACTGTAACGAGACCTGTGACAACTTCAACTTGGCCTGATTTGCAGGAAACGTCCGTTCAATACGATCGGCAGAATCCGAATACAGTGAACGAACGACCGCATACTATTTCTTCCGGTAAGCATACTTACAATTTGATATGTCATGACGTTGATGCGACGGTTTGATTTATCAAAATTTATAAACTATTGTTTCTTCGATAGCATACGAGAAGGGACATCAGAGACCGGCGCTCAGCGTTTACACATTCCAAGCACCGGATCGCGATGGCAACAGTTGTTGTCACAGTCAGCCCGCATCTCCGGTTTCATCTTCCTCATCATGTTCTTCCTCGAATCAACAGCTGTCTAGAGTACAACTTCGTAGGAATAACAGCGGCAATCGTCCACCCATACCAAACAGATGCTCGAGCCTGGAACGACCAACGATTCCGGTGAAAAACGAACCGCCGGGAAGCCCTCGTGGAAAACCCAAGTTACCTCTTCCAGCTCATTTGGCGAAAGGTTAATTAATACAATAATTCATATGTGTTGTTACATGTGAAGTCAATTAAATTGATGTCGAATCTCAACATAATGATGTGATGCAGAATTGGCAACCCATCAGCTTCAACAGCCGATGTATGTGAACATGCATGAATTGGCAAATCTGGCTGCTAGCCGTGCTCAGGAAATGCAGCTTCCACTGCCACCCCCTCCTGCATCATTGGCAGCACCGGGAACTGACAAGGTACTCAATACTTTGTGATCTCGCTTTTTCTTTTATTTATTGTTGTTTTTTTATTTCAATATAATTGCTTACGCATTAACAGAATTTGTTTCGCGTTCTTTTTTGTATAACTAGCTTTTTTACAACTTTTATGTAATTTATTTTTTTGTTCTGTAAAATTTGTGCAGACCGAAATCCCGGAAAAAGATGCCGGTAGTCAAACATCCGAGTCCAGCTTGGAATCCAGCAGCGGATACGGAAGCCAAAACACGCTGCCGCATTCTCACTCACTTCACAATCAAAACGAGAATATGTGGAACGTACCCGGCGCTGCAGCCACGTTAATGACACGCAGAGGATCGACGACGCAGCAAATGATTAGACCGCCGCCGCCGACAAGACGCACATCTACAGTCATCACCGCGCCTCCCACGTCGGCTGTGAACGAAGACCGGAACGAAAATGTTTGCGACGAAACCGAGAATCTTCCTCCTCCGCCTCCGTTCCTTTTGGAAGGTTCTTCACCTACTGCCAGTCCTACGCCTCAGAGGTAAAAATCAACGTTGTTCTTTCCAGTTGAATTGTCTTAAAATGATGAGTTTGTTACTTAGTCGTATTTTTTAATTGTTTTCCGCTTTCCTCATTTTTAAGCTCTCTTTAATACGGAAAAATTAATTAAAAATTTTCAAGACCTCAATGTGTTACATCTGACATCTCTTTGTCTTGTAGGTCTATTTCGGTTTCTGAGACTGTGAGGACTCTCACGGAACTCCGTCATACGCCTGCTAGTCCTTCTCTCTTACGAAAGGCTACAGGACAGCAACAAGCATACACTAACCCTTCGAGTATTGTTCAACATAACACTGTACTACAGATAACCCGTTCATCGGTAGAACGTTCCTGTTCGGCTGCTCGTTCAACGTCCCAAGAACGCGGATCTGCTAGCGCACAAACGGCCGGTGCGAATAGTCAAGCTGCAGGTCAAGGACCTGGCGGTGTTGGCCAAGGTTTTATGGCGGTTCTCAACGCTAAGCTCATCGGTACTATGAATAGCAGTGTGGCAGGTGTAAACGCGAGCAGCAGCCCGAAATCTCTTAGGAAGCAATCGTTTTCGGAACAGCAGCAGCAGCAGCAACAACAGCAACAGCAGCAGCAATCCAATAAAAATATCAAAGCGACGGCATCTGGATTTCTCGAAACGCTAAATGCCAAATTGGCGCATCAACAGCAAGTGCTGCAACAAGCAGGAAATAACACTAGCAGATCCGCGAGCGTACGACGCATTATGGGCAATCGTGTGCCTATTATGGATCCTCTGCAAGTGAGGGATTCTCTTATGGATCAGATTAGACGAGGCACTTCATTAAGAAAAACTAGCGGTCCGATTAACGATCGGTCAGCGCCTAAAATCTATTAAGATCGGCAGCAATTCTCGCGTAAGTCCGTAACTACCGTCACATTGATATTATCGATTCGCGAGATATAATAAGAAGAATTAACAAAAATCAGCATCTTGTCATTTTTTGTCTATATTTTTGTGTATAAATTGCGAGTTAAGTGCGTGAGCGTATCGAGATCACAGTTACGTTTTAATTGAACAAAGATCTCGGCGGTGATGCGTTGACATTTCCTAAACACAGGGTCACTGCTGAAAATACTCTAAAGTTTTCGATTCAAGACCAGCTGTCGTTATATTGCCCGATTGTAACTTCTATACGTTCACGGAGAAAATTCTACATTATATATATTTTTTTTAATTCTGTACATAATACAGTATCTTTTGTATTCTGTTAATCACATCTGAAAAAAAAATGTAATGTCCTATGCGACTGACTCAAAAAGTTCGGTGACCCCAGTTTTAGTAAATGAAAGCACCAGTGCCAATCATTATATTGCTGACGTTCGCTTTTTGAAATTTTACAATAAAAACACGCAGGCTCCATATTAAATCAATATATGATTTATTGTATTTATAATAGAGAGAGAGAGTGAGAGAGAAAAAGAAAGGAGAGACGCATATCGAAACATCGCGTAATTGAGAACCAATCAGGAATACTTTTATGTAGGTTTAATGACGTTAAATATAATATATATATATATATATAATATATATTATATGATATATAATATATATAATATATACACACACACATAATTATACATTAGCGTAATATTTGAAACAATACAGCGTAGTAAGATTTTTATAATGTATTAATATTTATATATATACAAAAGCCGATTTTTAATTAGAGAATTGTCTCATATGATCCATATCGATACAACGACAATATTCCAGTACAACTTGTGTCTTATAGGTCTCTATTTTTTGTGCTTGACGACAGCTTTAAACGACTTTCTCATCGTTATTATCGCGCTACCGCTTAGTCTATATAATTGAAATGTACAATGGGATCTTCGCGATCGCCACGAAAGTCATACATAATTTAATATCGAGCTTGTGTATTCGATACGTAAAAACTTGTAACTGCGTATTAAAGATATTGTATCACGAGTGTTACTTTTTTTCCTTATATTGTTTTTTTATTTAATACAAAAAAAGCGTGATCTCTGATTTTATTTGCCTTTCGACTTCGCGCCTTTTCGCCACCGCATCAGAACGGCGGCTTTTCCAAGGGTGGTTGTTTGCCATCGAAAAACATTCTGGATCACGAATCGGTGATCATACGTGTACTAATAGTTATATACGGCATCTCTTAAATGTCGATAAATGTTAATAAACGTATATATCGCGCCTTTGCGAAAATGACGTATTTACAGTCCGTCATTGCTTGTACAAGCTACATTTATCGCATCTTGGCGAGTTCCAGAAAAAAAAAAAAAAACATGTCTTTCTAGATCAAAAGAGAGTTATCAAGTATTATGTTACATCGCATTTTGTTATATTAGACTCTTTGTTTTACATCTTCATACGTTTGTTTTTACTTATGTCACATGTTGCGCGAATGCATACGCTCATTGCTACTGCTATACACTGCCTACTTTTGTGCGTGCGATCGAAAGATGTGTGTATATGTGCATCAATCAGATTTATAAAGGCGTCGTGACGACAAAAAAAAAAAAAAAAATATCATTTATTACTGCCAAATTACATTCATCTTTTCATTCCTCACGTAGTTAAGTTTTTTTAATGATACGTATCGTAGTGTGTATTGGCGCGGATAGTGTGTATAGCGAGCATTATACATAGTATATATGTTTTTATTTATTTCAAGCATTTAAAAAACTACTCTGTATACAGCGTGAATAAGTGGATAAATACTTCCAGAGAATCCGTTTGATATTTAATACTATTCGCTTTTCCGAAGGCGGGAAGGTGATTGAACGAGAACGGGGAAAGTAGATTCGATTAAAATATCTCTTTTTACTAGTGGCCGGATCTCTGTCGGTATTAAATGTCAAATGGACATATATGTATAATCACAGATTATATATATATATATATATATAAAATCTCATATTAACTCAATAATCTCGTACACTGTAATAAGATACTGTACTATTTAATGTAGTGAGAACTCGCGATTGAGGTGATTGTTAATTTGTAATAATGATGCAACTATTACAATGCGAACAAACATGGACAACAAATAAAGATACAACACATTTGTCTGAAACTCAGGCGATTGTCATTGCTCTTTTTTTTTATTATATCTTTAATTATTTTGCCTTGTATATTAAATTAAATTTTAATATTAATTTTTATAGTCAAAAAGAAATGAGCGGTGAAATTATATGATCAATTTCCAGAGGCCGCTGCTTTTCAAAAGCGGTACACCGGCGTGAACTGCTTTTAGGTTGTCGTTCAAAGAGCGCGCTATCAACGCTGTTGCGTTATTCTATCTTTGTTTGCATCTAATGAGCGATAAAGATAGAATGATGCAATAGTTGGCAATAGTGCGGATAGCGCGCTCCTCGAACGCAGCGCGAGCTCATCTTTGCTCGTCTTACAGATGTAAAAGAAAACAAAAACAGAAGTACGCGCGTTTCGATGCCAAGGTTACAAAAGATAAGCTTGACGTGAAAAATATAAAGTGATAATGTTTGTTATTTTCTCGATTTGGTGACAATTAATAAAATATCGTGCACGGCACGTCAAATTTTAACGAAATACGTTCCGAACGTCTGTAACCTACCTATCCTATCTAACTACAACAACTTAAGCGAAAAAAGCGGGAAATTTAGACTTCGAATTGGTCATGCAGGTTGGTTCATTAATTAACAATATTTTAGATAATTTATATGAATGATTTTTTATTGATTTTGTCTGTTCTTGCAGAGAAAAGCAAGAAAGACAAGGCGTCAGCTTTTGGCGGAAAAAGCAACGACGCAACAACAACTGATCAACAAAGCAAATACCTTGGTGAATCCTTTAGAGACTCTGCACAAGTTTCATGAGTATGTCACAAAAGATAATTGTGTGATAAAACTTTCGTGTATCAGGGCAAAGGATGCACAACCGGAATGTATCTCTTGGATTTTTGACATTATGGAGAGAAATATGAAGAGCATGTACGAACAATCTAGTTGGGGCTGGAATGCGGATGAGAAACAGGCGGAACTAACAGAAGACACAGCTTGGTATTTAATAGCATCATGTAATGATACTTTTGTGGGTTTTTCACATTTTCGGTTTGATGTCGATCATGGTGATTTAGTATTATATTGGTATGTACATATATCTAAAACGTGTGTGTATAAAATAAAACACAGTATTATAAAAATTGAAGAAACATTTATATATATATATATATATATATATATGTATAGCTACGAATTACAATTGGAATTGGCATTCAGACGCAAGGGGCTTGGTTGTTTTATGATGTCAGCCCTAGAATCAATGGCAAAGCAAAACAAGATGATGAAAGTTGTTCTAACTGTTTTCAAACACAATCCATCAGCCATACAATTCTTTTACACTCTCGGGTAATTGAACATTTACTAATATTGATATACAAATATTTATTAGCACTATCTCTCTGCTCTAACTAGTACAATCAAGTACATCATGGTGTCTTATGCACTTACAAAGATATTTCAATTCACATTAATTCTCTTTACTTTTAAGTTTTATAAACATTTATAAAAGAAAACTTTTTGTGCAATGTAAATGCACAAAGACATTCTGTACTTAAGCGTACATAAAAGAGTAATAAATCGGTTTTTGCAAGGAGAAAAGCTTTCCTCTTCTGCTGTTTCACTTTAGCTTTCAGTAGCAGTTGAAAAAAACTGTTCACAGACAAGACTCCTCCCGCAGAACCAATTCATTGCTCTCTTGTACACATAGCGTGAATTTCTTAAAGCCATTTGCATATGTACATTCTAAGAGTAATGCTTTTTAGCGCAGTGTATATACATTTTTATATATAATACAAGTGTATAAAATAGTTCTATGTAACCTAAGAGCCCATCTTACACACAATTCATATAATTGACTAGTATCAAAGTATTCACTTTGATAAAGAAAATTCTATCATGTTGATTTTCTCACTCAGTTCAATAATACTAAGTGTCTTCAATTTTTTTCTTATATTCACTATAATCTTTTCCATCAGATTTAAATATTTGAAAAATCATATAGTACAAAGTGTACAATATGTGTGTGTGTTCCTTTGTTTTATTTTTATTATTGCATCTGTTTGCAATATTCATTCATTCTTAATATCTTTTCTTTTTGGCATAGTTTTGACAATTTAAATGCTCATACATAAAATAGAGAAGAGTTTCTTATAATACAGAGTCAAATCAATATCTTCAAAATTGCTTGTTTTATAAGTTTTATCATTGTTTTAAAATACACCGTATGTATATTTATGTTTACTTATAACTATTTTTTGTGGTTTTTACGTATATTGTTATTATATTCTTGATAGTAATCAGATGTGTGATTTATGCCCTATTTCTTCACGTCTCCCGATAGCTATTCTCCAGATATACCGATATATATAGATATATAAAGATGTACTGATTCTAGAAGATTATCTTTTGGATAAAGTTATCAAGAACTTATCTAGAAGTGACGAAATTGGGCATTAATATTACAAGTGTGTGTATTTGTGTCTATTTTTAACAGTAAATCATAAAAAAATTATCAAGAGTAATGTTCTTGTATGATTTATAAAAGAGAAAATAATTTTAAATACAACTCCACTGTGTGTGATCAATTATGTAATTAATTCATTTAACTTATGTAAATTTAAAAAAATCCAAGTGTGTATAGGCAAATTTGTAGAAATACACAGTCGTATTTGTATAAATACACATGAAAAAAATTTAAATTTGATTTTGTTTACGAGATTTTGAGTAAACAAAACAACCAAAATTGACGTACTGAATATTACAATATCGAATTATATTAAAATGTCAGAGTAAGTACATAATGCGAATAGATCACACGAGTTTGATTTATTCTGAAAATCATAGAAAAGAAATTTAACTCTTTTCTGCTTATGACAATAAATTATGTGTAATTCTAAAACGATTTGCTATATCTAACTGTGCATTTTGCTATTTATTACAATATATAGTCACACAAACACACACACGCACGCGCATACATAACGTTGAGCCAGTATAATAATTGTGTGTGTACTTATAATATTGTTTCAGATATAAATTGGACAATTCAAGTCCACCAGTCTCAGCGCACTTGGATTATATGATCCTGAGTAAACACAATTTACGCGAATAAAAAAAAAAAGAAAAAAAAGAACAACACACGTTGAATACTCTTACAACACCCATCGAACACTCTTTTTCCCGTTTAGGATTGCGTTTTGTGAAACAAGATCGACAATATTTGATGCGGGCACAAGTTTATAACAGGCGACTTAAGAGACGGTCCCACATTGTGGAATGTAAGGGGTGCTTTACTTATGGTCCAGTCTTCCATATCATTAAAGAATTTCGTCAAATCGATTTCTCCTGATTCCGAAACATTGAACCGTCGTAGGAGGGAATTGTTGAAGCAAGTGTCTAATGCCGATTGGTGTAGCACCATACCGATACCTTTGCCAGCTCCTTCGGGAATGGGAAACACTCGGAGACTAACGACGTTTAAGTCCACTGGAAGATCGTATCGAAGAGGCGCGAAATGTGCGCGAAGATCGAACGGCAGAGAACTGTGATGGTGCAGCGCTATCACCGGATGTAGCAATTCTTCTGACGTTAAATGACCACTCAAGGATAATAGTCCTGCGGGATGATTTGCGGGTGAAATCGCACAATTTGTTTCCTTCTTTTCCAGAATCACTGTAAATACGTGATTCGTCAGCAGATTGTCCATTACGCCTTGTCCTAATCCTCGGTTGTCATCTTGAAGCAATCTTCTATCTTGCATAATCTATTACCAAAAACAGATTAAGCAGATATGTTACACACAGTTTCGAAATTTGCAGAAAAGGAAACATGTATCATTCAATGTGTAATTCGTAACATTATATAAAATATATTAACATATTAAATTTTTATAACAAACGTCAAATTTCTACTGAGCTTTTACTTATCAAAATCTTGATTTACCTCAAGTTGTCCGGACGCCATAGAGGCTACTCCCAATGGCTGCGCCGTGATCACTGTTAATCTAAATTTCTTATCCTCTATATATGCGCTCTCTGCCATTGGATAGTAGTTACCTTGGGTGGGAAGTTTTGGGAATCTTTGCCGTCGAATCATCTGAATTTCATAAGCGCGAAAAATGCATATATTATATAATTTAATAATAAATTACACGAGCGTCAGAGGTAGCTTCATGTAACGTAATTTTGTGATAAAATGTACTCACGTTAAGCCCATTTAAATCCGTGAAAAACTGATCGCCGGACGCGATATCCGTGTTGAGACGCATTGCGAGTTCATAGTTTTGCGTTTCTGTTATGTCGACTTCGTTGAGTATGTGCAATCCGAGTCCGTCGCTTCCGGGCGAGTTGAACAACGTGCAAGTATGCCGCACGTACGCCAATTCTATAAACACTCTTGACAAAATAGGCCCGACTGTTAGATGAACGATTGCTCTACCGTCCATAAATACTAGATCTGGTTCCGGCTTGTCGGGCAGGAACAAATAAGCGCCACTTTTGTCTTTACCGGAACCTCTGGTTCCGTATTTTACGAATTCCAGATGCACGGGAACCGTGGTGTTGCCGATTCGCAGGGCTTTCAGCAAACCAGATTTTCCGAAAGAGGCGGCTAATTCCGGCCGTTGAACAATAGAGAATTCCTGTGTATGCGGTAATATCGTCAAGTGATCGAAACCAGGTACTGACGGGATACTGATATCAGTGTTAAAAACAGTGACATTGGCTGGATAAACGTCCCTGTTAAAAGAAAAAAGAACAATTACACGACTTGTCTTTTGATTCTTTGACACTGTATGTGTTAACGCGTGTATTTCGAAAGATGAAAATGCGCGAGCACAAACAGTTGATATCCGAAAACCGTCTTGTAAAATAATTGTCTTTCATACGTATATAAAAAAATGTTATTCTACATTGAATATATAAATTCGGTTGAATTTAAACCAAACATTGTAATAGTATATTCAATTCTAATGTATTAATATCAATACGTTTCGATTTTAAGTTCATTTCTCAGTTGATGATATACATTTAAATCAACAATCAATTATTACGTGACTAAATATTAAACAATACAGAATTTAGTTAACTGTTTTATAAACTATATAATTTAAATATAACAATAGTGTAGGCTTGGCCGAACAGTGTTGCAGGATGTTGTGCAGGAAGTAATAATGTATAAAATACAGTTTAGGTCTCCAAACGTTTCGACTATATTTAGAGTTTTCTTCAGTGGGAGCTCAAATTTACAAAAGTTCACATCATATGAAATAACCGACGAATATGACAGTCAAATTGATAAAATATGTAGGAGGTGTTGTCAAATTGAAAGTGTATGTCTAGACTGTTTGACACAACATCCTGCAACACTGTTCGGCCAAGCCTACACTATTGTTATATTTGATCTACGCTGAACTTGAGGCAATCCTCGTCAACTTCTATATAATTTAATGCAAAATAATGTCAAATTATTAAAAGTACGCACTATCACAAGTTAAATATCTTATGAGTCAAATCTAGATTTGTCAGAATTTATACATTCAATATGGATTAATCGTTAAAAATCCGAAGATGTTCCTGATGCTATTAAATTTGTTATGTGTTATTGTTTCCTTACTTGATATATGTTGCTTTGTGCAACGCGTGAACTATGTATGTTGTAATACCAAATCCTGGCACAGTAACTAAAAATGATAGCTCGTATCTAGCTGCGGATAACGCGGCCGCACCAACCCAGACGGGAGAGATTTGACACTTGATACTTTGGCCTTTACGATCCGTAACTCTGACAAATGGCGTCGATACAATCAGAGTTTGCACCTTCGTTCTTTGTCTCGGCAGAGAATTGTAAAAGATAATTGATTTTGTGGGACTGTCATCTCCGAGACTGAGAACATGCTTCTCGCCTGCGCTCGTGTGATGCGACCTTTAGAAAAATGAAATACATACATTACATAGTCTTTGTATGTCAGAAATATTAACCCTTTCCCGTACGAATTTGGCAAAACGCGGATCGTAGTGGAAGATAAAATTTCTCGCGAAACGGCTAAAATGACATTTTTTTTTTCCCATGTTTGGTTCGTAATGTTAGTACTTTTAGCACTAAACTGTAAAACTGTGACATCGAATTATACCTTGTCTCATCCAGTGAGAAATATACAGCTTCTACATCTATGGGCGATGTTTGACGTGTTCTTAACAAGTGTGCTACAGACTGTTGAAGTACATGAGCGGAATTATTCAACGCCGCTATCATTTTCTGAGCGTAATCTATGACAACATTGTCTCTGGAAGTCCCAGTAACTCCGTCGTGATGTTGAAACAACGAGTGCCACATTCTGGCTTTGCTTAGACGGGATGCGAGATTCCCTTCCACCAATTCGTCGTTGCCTTTAGCCCAACCTATAGCAGCTAATGCTTCCGATCCTCTCAGAGAACCCAGTAATACACGATCCAATCGTTTGTGAAAAGGTCTAAATACAGATTTAAACATATTACATTAGATATCACTTATATTCGTACATAAACTCATAAGGATTTAAGAAATACTAATAAGCCAGTACCTGGAGGTATAGTATCCGCTCCAATAATGATCATCTCTGTCGGAATAGGTAAAGAAATCACCAGACAAAGTCGGAAATTCATTTAAATTGCGTTTTTCTTTGACCGCTTCGAAGTAATCGCTCAAAGTTCCAAATTGTATCTCGATGTTTAAACGTTTATTTCCATTCATGTAGTCAAAAAGCTTTTGATAGTTATTATACTGTGCTTCCCATTCGGTGAGATGTGCATACCTAAAGTCATCGCCTAAAGGTGCAAGTACCACATTGGTTTTAAACAGCTGCGCTTTCTTGCGATATTGATCCAACAAGAGCATCGCCCTCTCTCCTACGTTTGCTTTCGTTATGGTCTTCGGCGGGACTTTCCACGGACAACTCAGACCAAAATTCTGCATTCTATAGAAATCAAATTGGCAGCACACCTTCGGGTCCGGCCCACATGTGTGAGGAACATCGTAACTGTAAAACGGCATAACATGAGTAAATAATTCCGTGGTGCCGTCGTTGTCCCACAATTGTCGCCAACGAAATTCTAGGTTTTTATCTTTAGCCAGTTTCTTCTTGACCGAGTAATGAACTCTTTGTATCAAGAGATTTTCCAAGCCTGAATTCTTTAAAAGATACGGCATGGTAGGAGAAAGCCCAAACGGATCAATGGCCCATCCCGAATTCGGTGTACAATCCAAATTATATTTTAGCCATTGATGACCCTCTGTCAATTGCGTCAGTTGAGCAAACCAATGAGACACAGATTCATCCGGCATTACCCAGCCTCCTGTAACAATCTCCAATTGTCCGTCGTGTATGAGACGGCGTACTTCATCCTTTATTATTTTCGATTGATCATCCCACCAGAGTTTGAAAAATGATATTTCCGCCCAAATGAACTTGCGTCTTCTGTCCTCGCTCAGCTTGGTTACCATATTGTTTAATATACTTTTAGTTTGAAAAGTATAGTATTTTTCAAAAGTATTTAACCAACCAGGATCATTGTGAGAATGAGGTACAACAAAAACTTTTAATTTTCTGTTAGGATGCCATTGTTTTTCATCGTACTGAATATCCCAGCCTTGCTTCCAAACTCCGCCATCTGGATTATCAAATTCCAGTTGTTTGTACAGTTCCAACATCTGTATGTTAACTTCTGGAACTTTTTGAATGTTGAAATTACATGTGAGACTTTTTCCTGAATGAGAAATTGTAGCATCAGAATTATTTATATGATTGGCTGTTTGCATAGCTGGCACAAAATTATGTTTAATTTTTGCTGCCTGTTCCTGTAAGGCATTCATTACTTTATGATGTTTATCGAAGTCTTTTTCTAATTTTGTGAGTCTGTTCTCAAAGTGAAGCCACTGATTCTGAAAGAAACAAATAACACTTGCAATATGTAATAAATGTAAATTTTTACTATACTCTGTATACTTATAAAAATCTAACTTACATCATTCATAGAAAGCTTAGCACCTTGTCCAGGTGGAAAGAGAGTTAAATCCATCATCAGATAGATCATTACACAGCAGGCAAGGATCAGGCCTACTCCGAGAATGGCCATGGTTCTCACAGGTCTAGTCCTCATTGTTACAAATGTTTCTTCTGCAGTAATTTCTCAGCTTAAAAACTGTTGCAAAACTTCAAACTCGAGCGACCGGGCAAATCTTTCCAATTCTAACCTCTCGATGTATTTAACTACATAATAGAAATCAATTATGTGTTGTAAAGTTTTGGCGAGAACACTTCAAATCCGATAACAAATACACGAGATTATAAATCTCGGCAAATAATTATTTCAGTTGCAGCAGTGCAGATACTTTTAAAAATATATAATTCCACATCATTTCTCCCATCTCTTTGTGATTATTCAATTCCGACGATTTAAATCAACAAACATCATCTATCATTACTCATACCATTGACACTTCGGTACATACTAAACCCATAGATCGTAAACTTGCCCTTTAACTTGTGCAAAAAAGTACATAGCTACGTTCCGTTTATCAACGTCACTTCTGAAAATCTATAGTTCACATAATACATGTTATAGATATTCCGTACTAGCAGGCCTAGCAGCGAATTTCGGAACGCAGCATGTAGTATATCGGAAGTCAAGTTAGGCTGGGTACGTTCTAAAATTCTACCGCGATTACCAAGTTCCAAAACTTTTGTAGTGTTGTTCAGTTGGATACCACACGCGTGCATATATTTAAAGAGCGCAAACAAAACGCGGCAACCATAGAGCTTATAAACAGGAGTAGGAATATTGACGAGCTGTGAGCAAGATCTGAGAGACAGAAGATTTACTGACTGTTTTCGTGTCAAGACGTTTAAAAACTCTTTGAAAAAAAAGTGTGATGGCCGTTGTAACGGTCGGACGTGCGTAGTTACGCAGTTATTATTTTTGGACTTTATACGGAGGGCCGTTCTCACCGGACATTTTAGTCAGATACTTTTGTAGCTCAGCACGCTCAGTGCTATCAGTTTTATACATCTTACCAACGACTGACATATGCTTCTCTTGAACAGGGGCAAAGCGCCATAATAGCAAAGAAAGAAAGAAAAACTCTTTGTGTTATTGGACAATAAATATAATTGGACGCTAATAAGCAATACAGTGTCAACCCACAAAAAATGAAATATTGAGATATTTATGTAGTGTGCTTCTTTAGCAATCAAA
>QVOA01019612.1:0-16634 GCA_014825685.1 Pseudomyrmex cubaensis | reverse complement strand
TATAGAAATATTTTTTATAAAATTTGATGATATGACGCGATGTAAAGCGATCGCAGCTTACGAAAAGGGGATAATAAAAGGGCATAAAGAGAAAAGATTCTCTTTTGTCCCTTTTATCTACCTTTTAAAAAGGGTTTTTAAAAAGGGTTTATTGAGTGCGTATTATTTTAATTTTATGCATGATTTTGTAGATGGGTTATTGTGCATTGGCGCTTGCTTCTGAGCGTGTTCCACCGACTCTTTGAGCAAGGGATGCGGCCATGAATTCATCAAGGTCACCATCTAGGACGGCATCAGGATTGGTTTTTTCAACATTAGTGCGCAAATCTTTAACAAGTTGATAAGGTGCTAGCACATAAGAGCGAATTTGATGCCCCCAACCAATATCAGTTTTAGCAGCTTCATTTTCGGCAGCAACAGCTTCACGTTTTTGAAGTTCTGCTTCATAAAGACGTGCACGGAGCATTTCCATTGCTGTTGCACGATTGCGATGCTGTGAGCGATCGGTTTGGCAGGCAACGACAATTCCTGTTGGGATATGGGTGATACGAATGGCAGAATCTGTTTTATTAACATGCTGCCCGCCCGCACCAGAGGCACGAAATGTATCAACACGAAGATCGGAATCAAGTACATCGATCTCAATTGAGTTATCAACAACAGGATAGACCCAAATAGAGGCGAAAGATGTTTGGCGCCGTGCTGCAGCATCAAAGGGTGAGATACGGACTAAGCGATGAACGCCCGCTTCTGTTTTTAGCCAGCCATAAGCATTTGGTCCACTGATGAGAATCGTTGCCGATTTAAGACCTGCTTGTTCCCCTTCGCTTGTTTCCATGAGGGTGACTTTATACTGATGTTGTTCAGCCCATCTTGTATACATGCGAAGGAGCATTTCTGCCCAATCTTGTGCTTCTGTACCGCCTGCACCTGAATTGACTTCAAGATAGCAATCATTGCCATCAGCTTCACCAGAGAGAAGGCTCTCCGTTTCGCGTTGTTGTGCTTGGGCAGTGAGAGCGCGAAGTGTGGCGAGGCTTTCTTCTACCAGCGAGGTATCGTTTTCTATTTCTGCAAGTTCGACAAGCTCTAAAGTGTCTTGAACATCTTTCTCTAGTGTGAGAACGCCTTCAATTTGGTTGGCAAGAAGGGTGCGTTCGCGCATAATTTTTTGAGCAGCATCGGCATCGTTCCAAAGTTCTGGATCTTCAACGCGGTGATTAAGCTCTTCTAGGCGTGTTGTTGCAATATCCCAGTCAAAGATGCCTCCTTAGCAGTGTGATAGACTGCTTTATTTGTTCTGAGAGGGCTTCACTTTCAGCTGACATGATGGTGTTCCTTAAGAATAAAGTGATAATCTTTCTTTAAGATTTTTTCTAAAGTTTTTCTAAGAAATTATATGCGTTTAGTATAGTCCTCCGACACCAATGTCACTATTTTCAGAAGAAGATGATGGGGTGTGAGGGGGGAGGGATGTTGAATTATTATTGGTTATGGCGTCATTTTTGGAATCATTTTCTGGTAGTGAAGGTGATGTTGTCATGTCATTTTCTGAATCTGGAATCATATCAGCACCAGTATCGGAGTCTGTGAGTGTTTGTGTGCCAGATCCAAAGCCATTAAGTGGTACAGAAGCACCAGGAATTTGCCCATCTTTAAAAGCATCAAGTGCGGTGATGCGCCCTGTATTATAGCGTGCAAGCACCATATCTTTTGGAATAGGGAAATCTAATGTGGGGCGTGTGGCGAGGGCTGCTTGCATGATATTATTCCAAATAGGGCCGGCAACACGTCCACCAGTTTCATTTTTACCTAAGGATTTGGGGGCATCATAGCCAATCCATACAATTGTGACCAGATCGGGGTTAAATCCTGCAAACCAAGCATCGTGATAATCTTGGCTTGTTCCTGTTTTGCCAGCGATAGGTTGCTTAATGCCAAGACCTGCACGATAGCCTGTGCCGCGTGCAATAACATCGCGCATCATGGTTGTGATTTGGTAAGTGCTTTGTGGTGAGGCAAGTATAGGGCGTTGATCGATAATAAGGGGTGTATTTTCTGGCCCTTTATTAGGGGCAAAGCTAAAGCCATTTGTACGCCATATAATATGACCATCAGGATCTTGAATTGTATCAATAAAGCTTGGTGTAACAACATGGCCGCCATTAGCAATGGCTGCATAGGCACAGGCTTCTTTAACGATAGTTGTTTCAACAGCGCCAAGGGCTGCGGGCAGATAAGGAGGCATTTTATCAACAATGCCAGAGCGTACAGCAATATCACTCACAGCATCCATACCAAGATGGGCAGCGACACGAATCGTCACAAGATTGCGGCTTTCTCTAAGAGCATCATGGAGGGTTGTTGGGCCCCAATTATCATGTTCGTAATTTTGAGGGTGCCAGTCACCAATATTAATAGGGGCATCATCAAATTTCTCAGATGGGGAAATATTTTTCTCCATAGCGGCAAGATAAACAAGGGGTTTGAAAGATGAACCTGGTTGGCGCAAGGCTTGGGTTGCACGATTAAATTGGCTTTCTTTAAAGCTCCATCCACCAACCATGGCAAGAACGCGCCCTGTATGGACATCAAGTGTTATTGTAGCGCCTTCTATATGCGGAATTTGCTCAAGGGCGGCAGAGCCATTTGCTTGAGGTTCGATTAAGATAATATCGCCTTCCTTAAGTGGATGGGTGTGATTGCTCCATTTTATATCAGCTGGGCGCAGTGTTGCTTCATGCCAATTTTGTTTCTCAAGCCAGCCAAGATGTTGCGGTGATAGCATAACAGCAAGGCGCCAGCTTGGGAGTGTGCCATGGGGTGGGGTGAGTTTAGCCAGTTGATGAGGCCAGTCATTATCCGGGGTGAGATGGGCGATGATGCCATGCCATCCTTCATGGGTGCGATCATAGGCGATAAGACCGTTATGGAGGGCATTAGTGCTGATATTTTGAAGATAAGGATCAAGGCTTGTATGAACATCTAGCCCGCCTTCTAGGGCAGTTTCTTCACCATATTTTGTAATAAGTTGGCGGCGGACTTCTTCTGCAAACCATTCTGAATTTTGCAATGGGCCAAAATGGTGGCGTGATTGCGGCACAAGAGGTTCATTTTGTGCGGATTTGGCTTCTTCTTCTGTAATGGCATGGGTTTCTTGCATGCGGCTTAGAACCCAATTTCTTCGCCAAAGGGCTGCTTGTGGATGAAGGTAAGGATTATAATTTGTCGGTGATTTTGGCAAAGCGCCAAGCATTGCGGCTTCGGCATTATCTAATTGATCAAGTGATTTATTGAAAAATGTTTGTGCAGCAGCAGCAACACCATAAGCACCATTGCCAAGATAAATACCATTAAGATAGATTTCTAAAATACGATCTTTAGAGAGGGTTGTTTCCATTTTCATTGCAAGCATGGCTTCGCGTGCTTTTCTGATAAGAGAAACATTATTATTGTTAAGGAGCATTACTTTTGCGACTTGTTGCGTAATGGTTGAAGCACCGATAGGCCGCCGCCCATGACGGGCAACAAGATCGGTTAAGCCAGCACGTAAAATCGCAAGATAATCAATACCGCCATGAGTGTAGAAATTTTGATCTTCGGCTGAAATAAAGGCGTTCTTTACACGCTCAGGAATGGCATTAATTGGCACATAGATACGCCTCTCATGAGAGAGCTCTGCCATGATATGATCATCATTTGTATAAAGACGGCTGACAACAGGAGGGTGATAATGTTGTAATGTGTCAACACTTGGAAGATTTGTGCTAATATGAAGATAAACACCCCAACCAATGAGCGCACTGCCACTTATTGCAAGTAAAAAGAGCCCGAGCGCTGAAGCTAGAAGAACACGAAAGCGGCGCAAGCGTGGCATATGAACAGGAGGGGTTGGACCGTCAGGCAATAAAGAAGAGCGTTTCATAAAGTTACTTATATCATTTAAGGTGTAAAGGGATATGTAATGAACGAAATTATGTCATGTTATCGGATAAGATAAGATTTAGCATGTTCTCTTTATAGGTTATATGCTAAGAGAATGTAAGAAATATTTATTGGTAAGGAAATCCTATAATGTCTCAAAAAAGAAGTGAACGTCCTTCAGGTCGTCTATCAGATGAAGGGCGTCCTGTCTCTATAGAGGTTGGATTTTCTCATCATGCTGAAGGTTCGGTATTGATTCGTGTGGGACGGACAGAAGTTCTTTGTAATGCTTCTTTAGAGATGCGGGTTCCGCCTTTTTTAAGAGGGCAAGGAAAGGGGTGGATTACTGCAGAATATGGTATGTTACCACGTGCGACCCATAGTCGAAGTGCGCGTGAATCGGCTAAAGGTAAGCAATCTGGAAGAACGCAAGAAATTCAGCGTCTTATTGCACGTTCTCTTCGGGCTTGTGTTGATTTAAAAGCACTTGGCGAATGTATGATCACATTAGATTGTGATGTTTTGAATGCAGATGGTGGAACGCGTTGTGCTTCTATTACAGGTGCATGGGTTGCTTTAGCGCTTGCATTGAAAAAAATTAATAAAGAGCATGTTTTAAAAGAGCAAGTTGCGGCGATATCTTGTGGGGTTACAAAAGCAGGCACAGTGCTTGATTTAGATTATGATGAAGATAGCACAGCGCAAGCAGATACGAATTTTGTTTTAACAGCGAAAAAAACAATTATTGAAATTCAAGGTACAGCGGAAGAAGCCCCTTTTGCTTATGAAGAGTTCTTAGAGCTTTTTGCGCTTGCACAAAAAGGAACATCTTATCTTTTTGAGGTGCAAAATGAGGCGCTTAAATCTATTTGATCATAATATTTGATCATAATATTTGATAAGATTAATAAAATAGGGCGGTAAATGACTGAGCAAAGAAGACTCTCCCAAGGGCAAGAGATTATTTTAGCAAGCCATAATAAGGGAAAGCTCAAGGAGTTTCAGACACTTTTGGCACAAGCGGGATTGACGATTCATTCTGCCTCTGGGTTTAATTTAGAAGAGCCAGAAGAGACAGGAACATGTTTTGAAGAAAATGCGGCAATCAAGGCGCTTTATGCAGCAAAGAAAACAGGATTGCCCGCCTTAGCCGATGATTCGGGTTTTTGTGTTGAAGCATTAGGGGGCAATCCAGGAGTTTATTCTGCACGCTGGGCAGGGCAAGAACGCGATATGATGAAAGCGATGATGCGTGTTCATGAAGAAATGAAAGCATCAGCCTCTCTTTCGCGGGCAGCAGAATTTAAGATCGTTCTGTGTCTTGCTTGGCCCGATGGGGTGACGCGTTTTATCTCTGCTTCTTGCATGGGTGAAGTGTCATGGCCGCCAAGAGGTGAGATGGGGCATGGATATGATCCTATCTTTATTCCACAAGGGGAGAGGAGAAGTTTTGCAGAAATGACAGAAGAAGAGAAAAATAGCTTTAGTCATCGTGGAAAAGCGATGGCGATTTTCTTAAAAGAATGTGTTGAGTGCGCTTTATAATATCACATTTTATAATATCACACTTATAAAAAATATCGCATCTATAAAAGAAGCTCTTCTTGATGAAAAAAGACAGGAAGTGGCTTTTTTATTTTGTTATATTGATCAATGATTTGGCAAGCATCTAGGGCTTCTTTGATGGTGATGTCCATATCAAGATAGCGATAAGTACCGAGCCGTCCAAGGAAAGATACCTTCTTCTCTTTTTGTGCATGATGGAGATAATTCAGGAGGAGGGTTTTTTCTTCTGTCAGGCGGATAGGGTAATATGGAATGTCGTTTGGGGTTGCAAGGCGGCTATATTCTCTGAAGCAGAGTGTTTCTTTATCGTTTTCTTGTTCCCAAGGAGTAAAATATTTATGTTCTGAAATACGTGTATAAGGGATTTCTTCGTCACAATAATTGATAACGGCATTTCCTAAGAGAGAGCCTTTTGCTCTGATAGGTTCAAAATCAAGAGTGCGATAAGGAAGGCGTCCTAATTTAAATTTAAAATAACGATCGAGCGGACCTGTATAAAAAATATGCTTAAAATCTTCTTCAATATCTTCAAATTTCATAGAGAGTTTGATGTCAATAAGGGGATGAGTGAGGATATTTTTGACAATCTCTGTATAGCCATTTTCAGGGATGGCTTGATAGGGATGATTAAAATAATTATCGTCATAATTAAAACGTACAGGCAAGCGTTTTAATATTGAAGCAGGGAGTTGTGTTGGCTCTAATCCCCATTGTTTGCGTGTATAGCCACGAAAAAAAGCATGATAAAGCTGGGGGCCAATGAGGGAAAGTGCTTGTTCTTCAAAATTTTTAGGATCTGTTATTGTACTATCAGCTTGCTCTTTAAGAAAGTGACGTGCTTCTTGGGGGGAGAGAACTTTATTGAAAAATTGGTTAATTGTGTGGAGATTAATGGGAAGGCTATAAACGCTTCCTGAAGAAATTGCTTTGACGCGATTAATATAGGGTCGAAATTTTCCAAATTGTTGCAGATAATCCCAGATATGTTTGTGATTTGTATGAAAAATATGCGGTCCATAGCGATGGATCATAATATTTGTTTGGCTATCACGTTCTGTATGGCAGTTACCTGCAAGATGTGAGCGTTCATCAATGAGAAGAATTTTATGCCCGTCTTCTGCAAGGTGCCGCGCAATGACAGCACCACTAAAGCCTGCACCAACAATACAATAACGCATTATTCTATATCCTTTTTCTTTTAGCCTCTCTTTTAAATATGTACTCTTTTTATTTTTGTTTTGTCTAGCTTGGTTTTATATTAATGTTATATTATAACATAACATTCATTCTCATGAAAAATATTCGAATCTTGGATCGAAGAAAGATGTTATTTTATCAGATTTATCGTTCATTATTATTTTTATCTTCTGTGTTTTTGCTTTGTGTCTATGGGGGGGATGTATTTGCATCGGAAGATATTCATGTGATTGCAAAGCGTTTAGATCAGGGGCGCAATAATTTACAACCCTCATTAGGGGCAAGTCAGACGCATTTTTCTCATGAAGCATTAGAATCAATTATTGGCGGTGAGAATAGCTCTTTAAATAGTATTTTATTACAAGCTCCTGGGGTGAGCCAAGATAGCTATGGGCAAGTTCATATTCGTGGTGATCATAATAATGTGCAATATCGTCTTAATGGGGTTGCGCTTCCTGAGGGGATAAGTGTTTTTGGTCAGACACTTATGAGCCGTTTTGTTTCCGATATGAGCTTAACAACGGGGGCTGTGCCTGCACAATATGGGTTTAGGCAGGCGGGAATTATAGATCTTCATCTTAAAAATGGAACAAATAATGCGGGGGGTGAGGTGTCAGTTTATGGTGGGGCGCGTGATTATTTTTTTCCATCTTTTGAATATGGTTTATCAAAAGGGAAATGGGATGGATTTTTTGTAGGGGATTTTGTTCATAATCGTGTTGGGATAGAAAATACGACAGATCATTTTAATGCTTTGCATGATCTGACAAACCAATATCATTTTTTAGGTCATATACGTTATTTATTGCGTCCAGAAACACGATTAAGTTTAATGATGGGTGTTTCAAATGGATGGTATCAATTGCCGAATAATCCAGGTGTGCAGCATCAATTTGCAACGCCTTTATTTAAAAAAGATTCAGCAAGCATGGCAAATACGCAAGAGATTAAAAGTGATTCCCTTGATGAGCATCAGCAGGAAATTACAGATTTTGCGATTCTTTCTTGGGAGGAGATGCATTCGAAGATTAATGCGCAAACTTCTCTGATTGTGCGGTATAGTTCGTTGCGTTATTCGCCAGATTGGTATGGTGATTTAGTTTATAATGGTTTGGCACAACAGGCTGCGCGCTCTGTTTTTTCTGTCGGATTGCAAAATGATACATTATTTAAACAGATTAAGAATCATAAGATAAGGGCAGGATATCAGGCTGTTATAGAGCGCAATAGTACAAAAACATCTTCTTTAGTCTATTCAGAAACAGGGGGGGGATTTTCATCATCTCCTATTAATATTGATGATGGATCAGGTAAGACGGGTGGATATTATGGCGTTTATTTACAAGATGAATGGAAGCTTGCTTCTTGGGCTATTTTAAATATGGGGCTTCGTTATGATGGGGTTGATGAATATACAAAGTCACATCAACTTAGCCCGCGTATTTCTTTCGTTGTTCGTCCATGGAGATCTGCGCATTTTCATATAGGATATGCGCGTTATTTTACACCACCTCCTTTTGAAAGTGTAAGTGGAGAGTCATTTTCTAAATTTATTGGCACATCTGCTGCGCCTACTAATTTAGAGAATCATTCTGTAAAGTCAGAGAGAAGCCATTATATTGATGTTGGATTGACTCAAGATTTAAATCCTCATTGGCATGTGACAATTGATGCTTATTGGAAATATGCACATAATTTACTTGATGAGGGTCAGTTTGGCGCGCCGATTATTTTAACAGCTTATAATTATCGCCGTGGTAAAGTTCATGGCTATGAATTTTCGAGCGATTATGAAAAAGGACCTTGGATGATTTATGGTTCTTTTGCATGGTCTAGGGCTTTAGGGCGTGATGTTTCTTCATCTGAATGGAATTTTGATGAAGAAGACTTATCTTATATGCGCAATCATTGGGTGCATTTAGATCATGATCAAAGATGGACAGCTTCATTGGGGACATCTTATCGTTTCTTTGATAAAAAACCTTATATGTTACGCTGGTCGCTTGATATGGTTTATGGGAGTGGCTTAAGAAAAGATGGTGCTGTGCCTAATGGTGCTTCTGTGCCAAGTTATGTTACTTTTAATATGGGCTTAGTGCAAAATATTCAGCTTTTAAAGCAGCATTTAAGTGCGCGTTTAGATGTAATTAATCTATTTGATAAACAATATTTGTTGCGTGATGGTAGTGGGGTTGGGGTTGGTGCGCCACAATATGGGCTGCGGCGCACTATCTTAGCTGGTATTAGTTTTAAGATTTAGAAGGGAGCATTAATCTTTTCTTCGACCTATCATAGAGTTTAGAACATTATCGCGTAAAATTAAGAAATGGAATAATGCAGCTGCAATATGGAGGAGAATAATGCCAAAAAAGCAATAAGCTAAGATTTGATGGCTAGAGCGTAAGAAAGCCCATAATGCAGCATTATGGGGCATAATTTGCGGTAAGTTAATGCCTGGAATAATCGTGATAGGGTAATCTGCTGCCGAGAGCATAGCCCATCCGATAAGAGGGAGAAGAAACATCAAGCTATAAAGTGCGATATGGGAGAGATGTGCACCAATTAAGATAGCTTTAGGGTAAGAGGCTGGGAGCTGGGGAGGTTTTTTGATAAGACGATAAAGAAGCCTTAGAGTTGCAAGCCATAAAATAGCAAGGCCAAGAGGGCGATGAATATCAACGAGTTGGGTATAAGTTGAGTCATCACTATTAGCCATAAAAAGACCAATAAATATCATGGCAATGATTAAAATTGCCATGAACCAATGGAGAATACGGGCAAGCAATGAAAAACTTGTTTGTTTTGCTGTTTTTTCTTTCATTGTGTTGCTCCGCTTTTTTCTGCTTGTTGAATAATATGAGGAGAAATCATCGCAGGAATTTTCTTTTCTTCAGAACGATGCTCAAAAGAGCGCATATAAAGAGAAGAGCGTAATGCGGGCAATGGGTCGCCTGAAAGGATTATCCCCTTGGGTAGAATGGTTGGGTCAAAGCTAATATGAGTGCAAGGGCCTTCATCTTCACTGATTGTATTGGTAATAAAAATTGTTCCAGCGATGATTTTTTGATCATTTTTATCCCATGGTAAGCTCGGATCATTTACAGGATCATGCGCATTAGCAATAGTCATCACCATTTGCCATGCAAGGGGTTTTTGATGAATGGTGCTGATAAGATCTGTAAAGAGACCATTGGGATGATTATCAGGATTAGGGCTTGTATGAAGGGGAGGGAGAGGGATGAGATCCCAACGTGTTGGTGTGGCTTTTCCCTCTTTATTGATTAAGAGAAAGCTATCAAGACTATGATAGATATCATCGGCAAAACCACTACTAATAGGGCGATGTGCATCAGTATTTAAGGCAATTTTAAGCCAAGGATGTGTTTGAGCAAATTCTTTAAGTTTTAGAGGGTTGGGCTTATGAGTTGTAGGCTCAAGGGCTAGTGCATGGAAGAAATCATAAGCATCTTGAGCGTCACGCATTGGTTGTAATGGTGGGTCGTTCATTGCTGTGCGCCATTCGCCACCTTCTTTAGGAAGAAGACGTAAGGCAAGGCTTCGCACTTCTTGTGGTGTATCGGCAATAATTGGTGTGCCAGGTGAGAGAGCAAAGCGTCCGATAAAAGGGACATGTTGTTCATTAAAAATTGAAGCTTGAGAGTAAGGGGCTAATGCGCCACTTGCATCAAAATAGCCAGTAACACAGAGACCTTTTGCATGAGCGCGCCGTGATCCCATACCAGGATTGCCTGCTTCATGAAATACGGTCATGAATTTTTCTGGATTGAGTCGATGCGGTGTAAGATAGCCGCCAAGGCATGCAAAAATAAAAAGAAGGCTGCTTGGGATGATAATAACACCTAACCATCTTAGAAGAAGATGGTTATTTTTTCTATTTGAGGAGAACCCCATATTTAAAACTCCATGAAGGAAAGAGTGTCTAATTGAGACATAACATCAACATGGACAGAATATAGAAATGTCTTGATCCTCTTAAATTATGAAGAGTTTCTTCTTTTTCAAGAGGATCATTTAGAGGTAATTTAGAGGCAATTCTTAGAAACTGGTAGAGAAAGAGCCTGTTACGCTGAAACGTGGTGTGACATAAAAGCGCGCACCATTACCAGCGATTGTTGTTTGACCATTAAGAAGGCGTACTGCCCCTTTATTAATGGCAAGACCACGCTCTCCAGTTCTTACAGAAGAGCCTGTGAGGTTTGTGAAGTTAAGTTTGAAAGTTGGGCTTTTAGCATAGTAGAAAGGCTTAAAGTGATAACCAATAGAAAGATTATCAGTAATATAGCCAGGAATGCGCTGATCGCCTGCAAGTGTCACAGATTGAGGGCCTGCATAATGCATGCTGAAATTACCAAAGAAGTGGGTATCATCATAGGAAAGACCAAAATTGGCAAGAACATGCGGTGCAAGAGGGGCCTGATGGCCTTTTGTTGGGAGATAAGACCCAGCATAAGGAACGTTTGTATCAATCGTTGAATGGAGATATTCAACAGAGACATATGGGCTGAAATGATGCCAAGAATGCCCAGCAATTAAGAAATCAAAACCTCTTGAAGTTTGGTTCCCTGCATTGATTGTTCCACTAATGGAATTGGTAATGTAGGTACTCATGAGGCGGTTTGTGATATTATAATTAAAGAATGAGGTATCGATCATGAAATATTTATTATTATAGCGATAGCCAAGTTCTTCTTTAATAGAATATTGATTTTTAGGAAGTTGATTACCAACAGCGACAAGGCTATCTGGTGATGGTAAGCGATAATCTCCCTCAGCATTGATATAGATTTGATTATTTTTATCAATTTGATAGCCAATGGAGAGTTGTGGGAGTGGTTCTGTTGGGTTCTCTCCAAGATGCCCATAGTTCTGACCTGCGCTATTTACAGTGCGTGTATTGTCCCATAAATTATTCATAACAAATTTAAGACCTGAGCTAACGGTCAATTTATTATGAAAGTAATGTGCTGTCTCTTGGATGAAGAGGGCGTGCGTTTCGACACCGCTATTATAGGCTGTTCCAACATTTCTGACGAGTTGACCATCAACTTTATAAAAGGTTTGGTTTTCTGTGCGATTGGGGGAGGGTTGTTTGCCATCTGCTTCAGGTACGTTAGTGGGTAACATGTATTGTGTTAGATTATTATCATACCAATAGCCAAAAGTGAGGCGGTTATGACGATCAAGATCAATATTAATTTTTGCAACAGCACCAACATCCCGGCTTTGTGTTTGGTCGAAATAGCTTGCAAGCTGTGTGCCAGGTGCAACAGCACTTCCATCTTGGTAATAGAGCCCGTTACCAGCAAGAGAGCTTGAAGAGCCATTACCTGTCCAACCTTGTCCAAAACTAATATAAGGAATTAAGTCGAAGGTAACATGGTTGCTGATAACTTTATGGTAACTAGCAGTGAAGAAAACTTGGTTCCATTTATTATCATTAGCTTTCCAATAGTAATTTTTTCCGTTTGCTTGTTTTGTGTAGCTTGCAGTTTGTCCCCAGCCTTGACCTGTATGTTTATTAAGTAAAAATTGTTGTTCTGTTGGATAATTATCCATTGTCAGGAATTCATTATTCCATGATGTATGGATTGTTAAATTTGAACCATCATCCCAATCTTTACGAAGACCGAAATCAACATGGCGGCGGTCACTATTGCCATGCCCCATCCAAGAACGTGCATGTGTATTAGAAAATGAGATAAAGCTTCTGATGCCTGTATTGCCAATTTCGCCTGTTTCTAGGCGATGAAATTCACGTGAGAGATTATTGGTACCATAAGAAAAATCAACCATTCCACCGCGTTTTTTACTTGGTGTTAATTGTGTGACATTCATAACACCAGCAGCAGCAGATGTTGTGGGAATATCAATCGTTGAGCTTCCTGGTGTTACAGAAACATTTTCGATATTTTCTGGGTCTGTTTCTTCATTAAGATAGTGGACGCTAGTGGTTGGGCCACCATTGAGCATAAGCCCCATATCAGCATCGGTAAGACCGCGAATTGAGATATTGCCGCCCTGCATTCCTGATGTATCGCCGCTAGAGACATTCATACTTGGAAGCATCTGTACAAGATCCAGAGGTGTGGATGTTGGGCTTCGCATCGCGATATATTCTTTTGTAACAGTCTGCACAGAATGTGGTGCTGTCTCAAGGCGTATCATACCGCCACCGCCATTACGTGCGTGACGAGAATAATGAATTTTGAGATGTTCTTCTGTGTGGCTTGTTACAGAGCTGGGTGTATGATGCTGAGCATGCTTTTTTTTACTATTTTTATTATTCTGTATCGTTTTAGAGTGTGATGCAGTGCCATCTTTGGCTTTTGCTGGAGGAGAGAAGAATATACATCCACCGATGAGTCCTGCACTGAGAGAGGTAAATCCCCAAGCTGTGAGGTAAAGGCGCTTATTACGCGTCGTCTCTAAAGCCATGCCCCGTCTTTCCCTAATTTTTTGCACAATCCATAATGAAAGGATCCACAATGCGAGGCGGAATATAGCCTATTATTGGGTTTTGGGGAATGAGGGGGAAAAGATTCTTTTTTATGATGTTGCCTTAAAGACACCATTTTTAAGAAGAAAAGCCATTTTTTATAGAATCTTTATAATTTTTTTTTAATTTCAGAGCCATCTTTAAAGAATCTTACTCATGAAATTGTTCTAAATTACCAAAGCGTGTGAACTCACCTTCGAAAAAGAGTTGGATTGTTCCTGTTGGTCCATGACGTTGTTTTTCTAAAATAAGCTCGGCTTTATTATGGACGAGAGCCATTTTTCTTTGCCATTCTTCAAGAGCAAGTTGATATTTATCGCCACTGTCATAATTAGAATCTTTAGGTTGGCGTTGTTGAAGATAATATTCATCACGATAGACGAACATGACAGCATCAGCATCTTGTTCAATAGAACCAGATTCGCGTAAATCTGAAAGCATAGGGCGCTTATCTTCACGAGATTCGACTTGTCTTGAAAGCTGTGAGAGGGCGATTACAGGAACAGCAAGTTCTTTTGCAATTGCTTTGAGGCCTTGTGTGATCATAGAAATTTCGGTCACACGATTTTCAGTGCGGGATCCAATAGCGGGGCGCATTAATTGTAAATAATCAACAATAACAAGGCTTAGGCCTTTCGTGCGTGCGAGGCGGCGGCAGCGAGTGCGCATTGCAGAGAGAGAAATAGCGGGAGTATCGTCAATATGAAGGGGGAGGCGTTGTAATTCACGTGAAACACGGACGAATCTATCAAATTCTTTTTGTCCAATATCACCACGGCGAATCCGTTCACCTGAAACGCTGGCTTGCTGTGATAAAATACGTGTTGCGAGCTGCTCTGCAGACATTTCGAGAGAGAAAATTGCAACGCTACCTTTAAGGGGGGTATTTGTTTCTTCTGATTTTTGTAAAATAGCGCGTGCTGCTGAGAAGGCGATTTTTGTTGCAAGTGCTGTCTTACCCATTGCAGGGCGCCCTGCAAGAATAAGAAGATCGGAAGGGTGGAGCCCGCCTGTTTTTTTATCAAAATCTCTTAGGCCAGAGGTAAGACCAACAATATCGCTGCTATTATTAAAGGCGTTTTCTGCAACTTCTAGCGCATTTGTAAGCGCTTTATCAAAGGCCATGAAGCCGCCATCTTTGCCTTTATCTGTTGCAAGGGCAAAGAGCTTCTCTTCAGAGACAGAGACAAGATCAAGCCCGTCTAGTTCATGTGAAGAGAAGGCATTATTAACAGTTTCTTGACCAATATCGATGAGTTGGCGTCTAAGCCAACAATCATGAATAGCACGCCCATAATCACGCGCATTAACAATGCCAACCATAGCTTTGAGAAGTTGGACAAGATATGTATGACCGCCGCTTTCTTCTAAAATGCCTGAGAGTTCAAATTCTGAACGCATTGTAACAGGATCAGCGATTTGACCGCGTTCAATACGGCGTGAGAGCGCTTCGTAAATACGTCCATTAATTGAATCGGCAAAATGTGTAGGTTGTAGAAAGTCCGACACATGTTCATAGGCTTTATTATTGGTTAGAATAGCGCCGAGAAGTGCTTGTTCTGCATCAATATTACTGGGAGGGGTGCGTATTGTTGAGTTATCCATTGGGGCTAGCTTAATTGGGTGATACCATCTTGTTTCAGGGCACAGGCGGCAAGATAGAGGCTGCCACAGATCAGAATAAGGTGTGATGTGCTCTCTTTGCTCTCTTCTGTGGTTTCTATAGTATCAAATGTTGAAAGAATTTTATCTAAGGCTTCATGAATTGTAGGGCCAATAAGTGCTTTTTGATTTAATTTTTGTGCAGCTTTTAAAAGAATATCATGCTTCATAGCGAGATGTTGTTCAGCTTCTTGAACGATGTAAATGCTTTCTGCATAGGGAAAGAGAGGGCGTAAAAAGGCAGCTGCATCTTTTGTTTCTTTGAGACCGATAATGAGATGGATCTTTTTATCAAGATGTTTTTGAAGATATTCGGCAAGTATGTGAGAGGCGCCTTCATTATGACCACCATCAATAATAAGTTCACAATTTTTCGGTAATTTATTTGCAAGAGTGCCATGAAGTTTTTGTAATCTTGCGGACCATTGAATATGTTTCATGCCTTTTTGATAGAGTGTTTCGGAAAAATTAAAGCCAGCAATACGAAGCGCTGCAATGGCTAAGGCACTATTATTGAGCTGATGGGTGCCTGCCAGAGAAGGAATGGGGAGATGAAGCGTGCCAAATTGATCATGATAGGTGAAATCTGTTTTTGTGGCTTTTATTGTTATATCACGACCAAGAACGAAAAGAGGGGCGTGATGGGATGAGGCTATTTTTGTTAAAACGTCAAGCACTTCAGGTGTTTGTGCAGTTGTAATAACGGGAATATTTTCTTTGATAATTCCTGCTTTTTCAGAGGCAATCTTTGTCAGATTATTGCCTAAGAAATTTTGATGATCAAGGCTAATGGGTGTGATGATACATGCTTTAGGCTTTGCGATAAGGTTTGTTGCATCAAATCTTCCACCTAAGCCGACTTCAATAATAGCAAGATCGGCATGATGACGTGAGAAAAGAAGAAAGCCTGCAGCGGTAAGGACTTCAAAAACTGTAATAGGTGCTTTTTGATTATGTGATTCGATTTCTTCTAAAGTGGCGATAAGTGCTTCTTCTGAAACAAGCTTGCCCGCAATACGGAAGCGCTCAGTGACGTTAAGAAGATGCGGGCTTGTCATAACATGCACATTAAGACCAGCAGCTTCAGCAATAGCGCGGATGGTTGCGCAGGTGCTGCCTTTACCATTTGTGCCAGCAACGTGAATAATTGGTGGAAGAGATTTTTCAGGATTGCCAAGTTTTTTTAGAAGTATTGCAAGGCGTTCAAGAGATAAATCGATTAATGTTGGATGAAGTTCTTGCAAGCGAAGAAGAATATCGCCTGCACGCCCTTGATATTCACTGAGATATTCACTGAGCATTCTTTTGTGCCATAAGGAGCTTTATAATTTTACCAAGCGTATCAGGAAGCTCGTTTCTTTTTGCAATAATATCAACCATGCCATGTTCTTGAAGATATTCTGAACGTTGGAAGCCTTTTGGAAGTTCTTCGCGCACAGTATCACGAATAACGCGTGGCCCTGCAAAGGCAATTAGGGCGTTAGGTTCTGCAATATGAATATCGCCAAGCATAGCAAAAGAAGCAGAAACACCACCAGTTGTTGGATTGGTAAAGACGATAATATAAGGAAGGCCTGCTTCACGTAGCATTTGCACACCGATTGTTGTGCGTGGCATTTGCATTAAGCTGATAACACTTTCTTGCATACGCGCACCACCTGAGGCGGTGAAGATAATAAGCGGGGCGTTTTTACTAATAGCAAGCTGGCACGCGCTTAGAAAAGCTTCGCCAAGGGCTGCCCCCATTGTGCCTGCTAAAAATTCAAAC
>QVOA01019611.1:0-36147 GCA_014825685.1 Pseudomyrmex cubaensis | reverse complement strand
TGCAAAATATATATATATATATTTTGCAGCTCGTAATTAATTACTTTTCATCTGCGATCTCAGGTCTTACGTGATATTTTATTTCGTAATAAGTTACTAAGACTGTAAGTAAGATAATACGTTTTATGAATGTATGAAGCGAGGTACTCTTCCTTATCAAGTATTCCGGAGAGAGGCGTATCATATTTCGATAAGCAATATTATTACCGCCGATAAAAGCGCAGACTCACGCGAACGGTGTCACCGGTATATTTTACGGTTAGAAGATAGAACGAGGATATAGATAAGAGTTATCGCCTCCCTCGCAGCGAAATATACTCGGAATTCGTAATTACTCATCCCACGTGTGCCGCATCACTTCCGTCGTTTATTATTTCCGTCGAAAACCGTCGCTTTTTATCGTCATTAATTAGAATACGCGAATTCCACATACCATCACATTACGTCCTATCTTACACATTTATTTGTACAATCATTTCTACTGCCGTAAAAAAAGCACGTTATCTCCACTCACGTGTTATGCGATCGTGGTAGACACACACACACACACACACACACACATACTTGTATATACGAGCGCCTCGCACGAAGCGAGGGTTAAATTTCCATTTTATCTACCGCTTTGATCTAAAGCATGCCATTAAAGAGCGCCATCCGGTGGGATCGCCGATCAAGGGACGAATCGTCGTATTAAGTAACTTCAGACCCGCTAAACGAGCGCGGGGGATCGTCCGCGTCGGGAACTATGGGCGGGTGAGGTCAAGGCTTCGAATTCCGTTTTCCGCAGCGTCATCGAGCAAGCGATAGCGCAAGTGCGAGAAGAGAACCCGTTTCTCTCGCAATGGCTCTCGCACGGGAGGTTTGCGACGTGCCGCTCCATTAGGGACAAACGAGGCGCCCCGGGTCGATATGAATGTGACGATAAGCGCGAAATGTGGAACAGAAGCTTTATTGTTCGTCTAGAATGCCCGACAATAAAAGCGCCCGACAATGCCGCGGCGGTTCTCGGGTGTGTGCAACGCTTGACGCAACCATTCCGTGTTTCCGCCAACCGGTCTCGTCCCCCGTTTTAATACGCCGACCCTCCGAGTGCCGTATGCAACCGCGTTCCCCTTTTATCGCCCGCGATATCCGGACTTCTGCGGTGATGTCCCCCCGACATGTTGCCTTTTTCTTTCATCCGGTAACGAGACTCGACCTTGATCTCCCGCACTTGTTATTCGTATCAGCTTCGAAATTTCGTCGCCGAGACAAAAATGATATCGCGCTTGAATAAGAATAAGACCCTCCGAACTTTTTTTTCGCAGCTCTGCAATGTTTGGAACACGAAAATAACGAAAATAAATTCAAAGCGCGATATTGTTGCGCGTTATTGTAGAACGCGCGCTTCTCGAGTGCGTTGCACGGTCGAGATACGATCTTTTTTTTTTTTTTTTGACGACGAAGAATCGAGCGCGTTTCTCTGCGCCCGCCGCCGTGCTGCTCGGACGATTCTTTCCGGCCTTTTCTTTCGCGTGCGAATAAACTCGCGCGGCGAAAGCCTCGCAGCGACGAGGAAAACATGGGATTTTTATCTTTCACCGTCCGTTTCCGGAGAAACCACCCTCTTCTCCTCTTCCTCTTCCTCACGGCTCCTCCGCCGCTCTCTTTATCCGTATCTGCCTTGTGACGACGCGAGGAAAAGTGAGGGGAAAAAAAAGCAACGTTACACGGCACGCTGTCCGCATCTGTCTGACTGTTGGGAAACGCGCCGGTGCCCATTTGATCCCGAGCTCACGGTAGCCCGGCGGTCGCACGGCCAGGATGCAAATGATGCACTCTCCAGAATTAAAGTGTCTGCAGCTACACCTGCAGCCGAATTCAACGACGCGGAAGGGACGAGAGGCTCGCATTTCCGCGCATCCTCCGGCCCGGTGCTTTTTGTCCTCCCTCACTTTTTCCCGTCTTCGCCTTGATCGTCTCTCCTTCTTCGTCGTATCGCACGTTCGACCGACTGCCAAATTTTCGTTTCTACTTACGGTAACTGCCTCCGTTAAAGAAGATTACTTTAAAACAAACGGAGAATGTATCTTTACGCTTTAAAGTTTATATATTGAAAAAGTGAGTCTCGGTTTTATATATCGTAAATCTTATTTGCTACTAATGTGATTATCTTATTTTTTCAATAATTATCTTCATCAAATAGAGTAGATAAAATCAGATGCATACGTTGGCAACTGCTGATACATTTATTTGAGATTCTCTTCTCTCGCGCGCGTATATTTCGATTTAGCTGAATCGAAACTTTGTTTCGACGAAGTTTGAAAGCGCGGCCGCGCATGTTCGATCAATGCGGTTAATCGTGTTTATGTTTATTCTCGCGCGATAATATTACAATGTGCGATAAATGCCGCTTCATGTACCTGCAGTGGACTATGAGCAGCTTTATCTTTCAGGATAATAGAGACATTATGATTATTATCATGTGTGAACATGTTCACCGCATGCGTCTCGTGTATTTCAGCTTTCAGTTGCCAGACCTCGTGCTTACCCGCGTTCTGCTCCTTTCATTTTCTCTCCCGTGTGTGAGATCTGAATATACAAAGTTTTCCTTCTCACTTGCATCCGACAACGTCGCCTTTCGTCTCGCTGTATGTACAAGTGCGAGCGCGCACTTAAAGAAAATTCTCGAGAAATAAAAATTCCTTTCGGTTAGGTCGTTATCCTTTTGGACGTGCCTTAAAAGGATTTAAAAATGCACAGTTGCGTGAATGTATTTTTTTTTTTATGACAAAGTGTTATATTAGAAATTATATACTCCAGATTTTGTCGAAACGATTTATGCAGCTCTGCTCCGTATTAGGTCGAAATTTGTATATCAACAACGCAATATCGCCAGAAGTACAGAATAACGTTAACGCCGTAGTTATTGTTGCCGCAGAATTCAATGGAAGTCTCCGATGGAAGGAAAACGCCCACGGGCTATCACATCACGGGGCGCATGCACGCTCCAGTTATATAACGCGCGTCAAGTTTAGCGTAGGGCAGTGATCGCGCTCCTAAACGTCTCCGGAAATCCGTTGATCGTGATAGATCTACGTATAACGTCCATAAAGTTCCGCTATAGTGCGAGGTTTATGGTCTCTCTCTCTCTCTCTCTCTTCCCTCAGCCTCCCACGGGAGAAGCGCGCCGCGTCTCCTCCATCCCCGTAAGGTTGTAAATCACTACCAAATGTCTGATTCATCGGACGTACCTTGCATATGGATTTTCGACTCGGAATAAACCGTTTCCACGACCGGAGCACTTACCTGCCAGCGGCCTCGTGACAGAGATATTTCACTCGCATTATCTCCGCAGATAGTCGTAATTACGAATTGCGTATAACGCAAATTCGTGTGAAGCCGAAGTTGATGCTTTGGCGCGATATTTACGAGAAAAGGTGAGATTCTTCGAAACTGCTTTTCTCAATGGAAATAACTGTGACGCCGATTTCGAGCATTACCGATCTCGCAAACACACCAATCCACTCGTGACAGTTGACAGATTACGTTATGGATTACGCCGGAGCGTAACTCATTTCGCTGATTTATTTCTCCCAATTTTAATTTTCTGTTGTCTCCGATATTAATTTGTGTTACATTGTTGTATTAAAAAATTTGTTATTACGTGATATACATATGTTATATCTTTTATAACATGTTGTTGTATCTGTCGACGTTTAGATACGATATATTATTTCTATTTAAAGAATGTAAATGCACGCGAATGCACGCTATGTGTTTTAAGAGTCACGATTTTTCAACCAATTGTTTTTCGAACAAAAGTAAAATATTGAATAAAGAAAGAAAGTTCACGCGCCATATCCACGCAATCGATAGACATTTGCGTCACCCGCATATCCACTTTATGCGTGATAAAAGCGAGAAGGTTTTCGTTTTACTGTTGCATTATGATCGATCGCTGAATAAAAAAGTTTACGCAAGAGAGACGAAGTATCGCGAAGAACACATCGCAAGGCGTTCGTAGGTGTTCGTAGGCGAGAATGATATTCTCTTGTGCGTTTGACACAAAAGTAATAACGTATATCTACTTTGCATTAATATCGCGCGACGCATTTAATTGTGCTATTTATAATTTACGATTGCGCACGTACTTGAAGTGCTTTTGCGAATATTTCTTTTTTTTTTTTTCAGGGAAAAATATTTTATACAGTTCTCTCCAATATCTTTTTGTGTTATAAATATTTTCTTCTGAAAAAAACTTCTCTAATTTTCACTTATCTGATTTCTAATTCTTTTTTGCGCATTTGCGCGGTCTCAGAAATTGCAGCTACATTTTTCAATTCCGTATTCTTTCCTTTTCGGCTTTTGCGCAAAACACATGACTAAGTTGCGCAGCTTTCGACGACAAGAGGCTTTAGCGATGTCTTTCAGTGGGATGCGGCGTGAACAGGGGCTGTAGCCGTTTCACGCTAAGTTACTTACTACTGACGAAACTTGAAGGTACGAGCTTCGTGCAAAAAGTCGGCTGTGCGGCAGAAAGCCTCGCAGATAATTCCGCTTGGCTTTGCTCGTGTTAGAGACTCCGAAACGGCAGCCGAGTGTCGGCGAACTCGGATGGAACGCTGAATACTTCATGCAAATGAGCAAACCTAGGAGCGATTTACGTGCGACACGACAGTAATATGTTTCCACACGCAAGACTGATCGGCAAAGTGTCAAAACGCGTTCATCCTTGTGTGTTTGAAATTTGCAAAACCTTGCGATTTCTGATTTTTTTTTTTTTTTTTTTTTTTTTGAAAGTATCTCATGTCAAATTACTTTTCGCTTCCCTCATTTACATAAATTTCCTGTCCGGTTATATCGCGCAACAACGAAACGCTGTCTTGTTACTTCAATTAATAGACAAATTCTATGAACATGCCGACTTTCCTAATATGCTGAAACTCCAAGTTGTACAGACATATCGGTAGGGAAGCTTTCACCATTGACGTGAAATCACGACAATAGACTGTCGACACAATAGAAGTCTGCGGATCCATTATTTGGCGGTGCTGCCGATGCGATAACAACGTGCACATAATTATACTTGTGTGAAATGGAATATACACAGTTCCGACCATATTATATTTCTTTTGATATATTTCCAGAATTTACTGCATGATGCATCAAAAAAACATGCTCCATTCTTAACTTACAATTCAAATGTTGCACTGAATTTTATATAAAAATTTCCACAGTCGGGAAAAACGAGAGAGAGAGAGAGAGAGAGAGAGAGAGAAAGGAAGAGAGAGAGGGAAAGAAAGGGAGAGAGAGAGAGGGAGAGAAATGTAAATAAATAAGCGAGAAATACACAATGCACAGTCTCATATAACTTTATAAATGCCACGTATGACTCGCGAGCCCGCCATTAATTTTATTACGCTTTTAACGCGAGTCATACACGTGAATTCTGTTGGTAACGAGGATGATTGATAACCCCGAGGAATTTAATAAGAGATCTGTTACAAATAACCGTTCTACAATGGCATTACTATCGATTTCAATTTAAAAAATGCCAGAATATATCTTCAAAAAGTGTGAAAAATACTTTCGCATTATCTATTATTTAAAAACAAACAAAATCAAATCATCTCGTTGTAAAATATTATCCCGCACCTCGCAAAAAAGTGCAATCATATTCGATAATTGTTCTGCGATTACGTCGAAAAGGGGAACACAGCGCGGGTAAAGCTCGCAGATGCGCGACAATTCGCCGTTAAATCGCGTGTGTGCGCGCGCGGATTTCACTTTCGAAACGCGACGGTATCGTACACATCGTCAGCTCGTATTCCCGATCTGCATTCACTTGTGAATGACGCAGACGCAGCGTCGATTCGGCCGATGATCTCCCTCGCCTGGATCGCGCTGGAGCGGACCGGATCGGTCCGGCGACAATCGGCCGTTCCGCGAATTACGGTCGCGCCGTCATTATCGACGTTTCAGCGCTGGACATCGGACGAGCGCGTTATCGTTATACACGCGTCAACGTAAACAATACATCGGGCCGCACTGGATGGAGATCGGATGGATAACGAGCGCGCAGGTGAGGACGCGGAGATGAGGGCCGGGCGCGCCAGCAAAGGCGAAACGCTCGTAATTCGCTCGATTGTACAAGCAAATGACGCCATGATACATCAGCACAAATTGATTCGGACATTCCAACTGCGTTTCGTCCACGTTGCCGTACGACTACCGCACGCGCGTGCACGCCCGTTCACGATTCGGCCATCAATTAACCCGCGACGGTTTTTTCCTCATCGGGAAAGAGAACGTCCCGCTTTTCGGCTGTTAATTTGAGAGTTTTTTTTTGTTTTATTTCGCCCGCGCGGATACGATGAGACCGAGCGTGCGAGAGGAGCACGAAATAACGCGCGCGTTCCTACGACGGATTGCGAAATATTCGATCGGGATCGATTAGCGATTTATAGGTAAGAAAATCGTAGGAAAGTACAAACGTTGGGGTGACGTGTCGCTCTTTTGAAATGTACGTCGCGCGTCCGATCGATGCGGAATGATTATATGCGCACGTCCATCTGGACAGCCATCAATTAAAACGAGACGATTTTACCGGCGAGCTCGACGTTGCGGAGGCACGTTTTTTCGACATTTTTACACCCGTGTAAAATGGCGTTGCTATATCACGTACGTGACATATCGTTCGGGATCAGTGTTTGCTTTGCAACGAAGCAAAAAGAGCTCGCTGTAGGGATTAAGCTTGGAATAAGTTTGGAAAGTAGATTAAAAGCTCTCTCTGTGTCGTAACGCGTGCGGAGCGTCGAATAAGAAATTAGCCGATATTTCTCCCGTGACATTTCGACAAATTTATGACTTTCCGTAAATACAATGCGCAATTTATGAAATGGATCATTAATCTTTTCCCAAGCCGCATTCTGATATCTATAATATAAATAAGCACAGCATATTTTTTCTTGACATCTCTTTTTCATCAAAAAAAAATAAAATAAAATAAACTAAAAAAAAAAAAAAGAAAACAAGGATAAATTTGTACTGAAACGAAAACTCCAATATCGCAAACAGAATTTGATGAATATTATGTACAATTTGTTAATTGTATTTTTAATTAATATTGAAATTTCGCATTGTTTGACCGTGAAGATCGCATATAGATTTCGCGAGTGAATAGGGAAAATTTGTTTTCGAAATATATTCATTTGATCGTGCGTGTGTTTGGCCTTTGATACGCGATTTTTTTTGTTTATTATTTTATAACGAGCAAATTAATTTACGTAATTATTCTAACAACTGCGCGCTACGCCCGTATACATATGATGCTGCATTCAGTTGAAATGCAAAAATCGTCTTTGCGAATCGTGATGTTCGAAACTATATGTGAGCGAGCGCGCGCGTTAAATATTTTATCTCTGCAAGAAAAGTATTAAATCGAATAAAATAGAAACGCGAAAGGATCACGAAGAAGAGAGAGCGTCGATATTGTGCGCGAGCGGGGGCGTACAATTGGGCGTAAATAATGATTGCGCGTCGATCGAGTTCTCTCATCCGGCGAACCGGAAGCACAGTCGCAGAAAATGGGCACGCGCGCGCTTCAGAGTTACTGTGTAGATTTGACAGCCCAATTTTTGCGGAGTCGAAACGAGACGGCCGTCACACAGAGTGACGAGCGTCTATGTGACATCGCTCAATTAATATTGGCGATATCGGTGCGCGCGCGGCCAACGAAAAATAACGAGCTTCGTGCACGCCCCGGTTGTCACGAAATAAAACGCGCTCTCGATCGAGAAAAAAGATCGGACGAGAGAGCGCGGGGGAGAGTGTGGGATATGATAATTTCGCGAATTTTCATTAAGCGGTTAAAATCGACAGCTCGACGTTTTGCACGAGTTAATGTATTCGTGCCACCTGTTGGGAGTGTATTTCGTAAACGGGAATATGTCACGTCGTTGTCAATTCTGTTAGCGATTTCTCGACGAGCCATCCGTGTTCCTGCCCATCAATTTTTCCTTAACGATGATTTGATGACTGATCGATTGGTGTTATGCGGTTACCTTTTTTCATGCCGTATTTGATAAATATTTCGCTGAATTAAACTCTAACAAAGTCGCGTCTCTTTCAAAAGTAGATTCAAAACAAGATCAAATTAGAGGCAAATTTAGTCGTTGAACGTAAATAGAAAGTTGTGAAGCTAAATTTTTTTTTTGTTGACGATGCGAAAAAGGACGCAAATTAGTATGACAATACTAATACTAATATTACGTTTGTGCTGTTTTCAACTTGCTTTACGTGCAAACAACTACATTTGGCTCTTGTCTTTTTTTCATACTATCAATCCGTTTATATCGTAGAGCCATATGTGAATGGATATTATTATGCCGAATTTATTTTCACCATCGAAAACAAAAGAAGTCAACGATGACGCACGATTTTTACGCGATACAAAAACGAGAGAGAGAGAGGAGGGAACGCATTTTATTCTCTGCGCGTGTCCATATTCTTCCCGTTTCCATTTGATTTCTAAGTATTATGCACGAACAACTCTTAATGAGCATCTTGATAGACGCGCAAGTATTGTTGTGCCACTTTTCGCGAGGAGGAATCACGCGATAAAAGTGCGAAGGAAAAGTCTCTGCGGCCTCTTGTTCCTCGCTGAAGAATACTCTCAAGTCCCGCTAATGATGCTGCGCGTATGATAAACACACTGTGCAAGCGGAGAGTGCCGTGTACATCTTTTCCACAGAAAACACGACCGCCACCAGGCGGTCTGTTCGCGCCTGCACGTAAATACGCGTCCTCATTAACGGCGCTTTAAGCGCAAGCGGGGAAATGAAAAACGAGAGTTAGCTTCGCCGCCGTGAGTTTTCTCGCGATCTCATAACGATCTCCGTTAATGTTACCGATTTTGCAATACACACATATATTCGTGCGATAACAATCGAGCAAACGTTTTACTTAATCATAAATACGACACAGTAGGCAATAAAAAAAAATCTCTCATTGTTTTTTGCTTAAAAAACGCGCACGTCATTAATTAATTTTTCTGCTGAAAGTATAATGCGCGCAAAAATATCGAATATCGCGGCATAAATTTTTAATTAAGTCGTAATGGGCGAGTATATTAAACGCGCGCGTTTGAATACGCGCGTATTTAATAGCTATTAATTTCGAAACGGTGTTATTACTCGTTTCTATTCTCGTATTTATCGCGCTTTGCTGGTTCTGAAATTTTTTCTTTTTACTTTTTTTTTTTAATTTTTTTTTACTGGGAAAATTTATTAAACGGCAGTAGTAGGTGCGCCGGGGCTAAAATTAAAAGCGTGTCCGCGACCCGAGATTTAGCGCGCATTTTCCTGCTCGAGACAAAGCTTATGCTATTTCGTTCTTTTAACGTCGCCGCCGCGCCGCGAGCGCCGGCAGCTCAGGCGCGTAACTCAAAAATCCCATATTTCACTCCATATCCTCCTCTTCCTCATCCGCCGTAAGGTCGATTTTCTTTAACGAAGCCCGGAAAATCCTCTGAAGCAAGCGATTTATCTCCCACGTGGACACTAATCCTTCCTCGTGTTTGAGAAACTTTCTCATTGTCTCTCGGGAGACAACGTAGTCTCCCTCGGTTTTCTTCCGTCTTCCGGAAGATTACAGACGTCGGATTTTCCTCTTGTTCGGCATATTTACGTATATAACGTAATACGTTCACCTTACTGATTCCAAATATCATCGCGCGTGTCGCTGAAACGCGCGCGACGGCCGATCTCTTGTTTCCTCGCGTTTCGCCCTCCGCGCGACATTGAGCAATCGCCACGCGTATCTTCGCGAATGACGTCGACCTTGCCACGCCGACGAGAAACCTGTTGCATATAACGCAATCGAGAGTGTGTGTGCACGCGCGGGACGACGTGTGCATGGGTGTGCGAATGCACGCGTGGAGAACAGAAGGTTTCGTAATATCTTCATGCGCGCGAGAGAGGCATGCCCGGAGAAATGCCGTCGTTCGCATGTGTACAAATGCGTGCAAACAAAGTTGCGAGCAAATATTGGAACGGAATTATATTGTCTCGAATCCGTCTCGAGCGGACGACGGAGCCCAAATGTGTATCCGCTATTTAAAACAACAAATATGCAACGATATTTCTTGCGACGTGCAAGCTCTGAAGTTTCAAGCGAGAAATATGTAAACAGTTACGAAAAAAAAAACCAAAACTAATTTTAGAAGAGACAAAGTCGCGATAATGGAGGACGATATTATCCGAGTAAGAATCTGCGACATTTTTCGAATCTCTTTTCCTAATTCGCGACGTTGCAAATATAGCGCCGGCGAAAAACAACGTGGGGAAGACTGCGAGGTAACAGAGGGTCGCGTGTCAAAGGGCATCCCTCGCGACGGATTTATCGGATCTAAAAGTTGCAAGCGCGCGCGAATAGCACGTTTCACAGGTCGCGCACCGAACTCGTTTCCCTTCCTCGTCGTCGTCGTTGGCGGCAAGGCCCGCCGGTTATCCCTTAATCCGGGATGAAGCCCGACGCTTTAATCTGGCGATTAGACTCCGCGTCCTTTGATTTCTTCCGGCTCCGAACTCACCGTCGCGCTCTTCGCTCTAGAAGATTTTAATCCGTTTCGAGTGCAACCGAATTTTCCCCCGGTTACCGGTTTAATGGTACCGGCAGTTACGCCACGTAGCTACGAGAGAGATTCTCGCCCTGTTTTCTGAGGGCGAATTTCTCTCGAATTTTTCTCATTTATAAGTTATATACCATTACCTCTTTTATATTTACTTTGCTCTTTAAACTTAGAGCGAGGAAAGAAGGTGCATTAACATTTACGACATAATGTAAAAATGAAAAACTCAGTAATCGTTTTAGTAAAACGTAGTTGCTACAATAAGATGTTGCAGTGAAATTTGTTGCGATAGAAAAAATAATGCGTGTTTGAAAAAATTGAACACTCGATGGCCTCAAAATTTATTCGGCGTCTTTTTAATCGAACGAGTTGGGATTCGCTCTTTAGAACGATAAACCAGAAATAAGCAGATTCACAATCGCTGAGAGGTTGCCGTACAAAGGGCGTTATGTTCCCAGGCTGTTCTCTTTCTCTCTTTCTATGTCGTTGTTTGCAACCAACGAGGCGGTTCACGACCCACGCCTATAGGTGTGCGCGAATCGTGTCCGAATGTGTCGGCGCGAGACACGACATTATTTAATATAAAAAAAAAAAAAAAAACGAACTACTATCTCTCATATTTGAATCCGCATTCTGATTGTCTGTTCTTTTGTTAATAATTTCTGAAGCAATTTCTTAAATAATTGGAAAATAAAATTAACTTGCTGAATTTCACACCAGGATTACGGGAAATAATACATACTTGTTGAATTTTGCAGACGATGAATTTGCACAGTAAACTTTTGCGCAATTCTACACTATTTTCAATGTGTATTATATTTGCACAATGCAGATAATTGCCGATTATCGTTAATAGGCGTCGTTTTCGGATTAAATAGCGAATTCTGGCTGATTAAAGAAGTATGCTATTTATGAGGTTGGTCTACGTTAATTATGGAATTGAGTTTATTTCTGTATTAACCGGGACCGGATGAGAACCGCGCGTCGGGGGTTTCTCGTTAACGGATGGAACGTTGCCGCGCGCCGCGCACATATTTACATCAAATGATTAAATGTCGTATTCGCGTGTTTGCCGATCGATAGCCGTCAGCTCGTTAGTAATACATTAAATCAATTGATTATCGCGACTATTGATTAAATCAATTGTTACCATGAAGATCGTGTTTTTATTCATGTGTGTGTATTCAAGAGTTTTTTAATTTAGTTCTAATTAATCCAGCTGTATTTATTTTTTTTTTAAGTCAATGTGTACACGCGCGCACATCGGCTGCTTTTATTTACAAAACTATGTCGGATTGAAATATTAACTCAGTTTATACAAATAGAATATAAAACTTGTGCACAGATTTTAGAACGCTAAAAAAAATCTAAATAAATCAAATAAAGTTTTATTGAAATCTGATAGTATGTCTATTATCTGAAAAAAACATTTGTTCATGTTGCATGTTAATTGTAATTTTCTTTGTAAATAATTCGTCGTACTTTATATTTACAAAAAAACAATTGACGTCATTTTAGAATTTTGCTCTACATTTGTTTTAAATCACATTTACGACAACGATTGTAGAGAATTAAGTTTGAAACAATGAAGGAAGAGAGAAAATATATATTTACACGTATGTACATACATATAGTATATAGATACGCGGAATGAAATAATTTGCGGATCTCTCTCTTTTCGTCGGTTCAGAAATTATAAAATCGACGGTCCTCGTTGATTCGCTTATCGATATTCGCGCAATCTATGGGTTCATTAATATCTCGAATGTGAACGCAATCAGAGAACGCGCTCCTCATCGTTATATTCTCATCGGAAGAGTTATGCGCTTAACGAATGGCTCGCAATATCGGTTCTCGCAGATCGTTTTGCGAGCGATCAAGAAGAGAGACGGCAAGGAAAATTGCGTTTGCTCAAAAATAGGATTTCGAGGATATCGGAAAGTCGAGCACTTCGAGCGAACGACTCAGAGCACGGTCGTCAGACGAGGGTAACGTGATCGTAATCTATATTGGACACGCGAATGTGACATGATTTCGAACAAATCGTTAACGTAATTCATTAATAGAATATTTCTGGTTCTTACGAACTATTTCTTATCTCTTTTCTATTTGTGAATATTGATTACGTCGATAGAAAAAATAATTCATTCGTGTGGCAACAATGAATGCGTTGAAGTGAAAGAAATCACTCGCGATCACAGGAAGACTGTCTATTTCCAGTCTGTTGGGGTCGAATTTTGCGGTTTTTGGGGAGACGAACTGTTGAATGCACGCACCGGACGTTCCTACGGTCGAGGCGCGCATAACGCAGGTCACCGGCGTTCATAGCGCGGCTGACATGGTTTCCGGTGTGCGGCGGCCTTAAGGCGTTCGCGAGCGCATTCTCGGGCGCATTGCACTCGCGTGCCTTTCGAGTCGAGCATAACGGCGATCACGCGACCTACCGCGCCGTGTAGTTTCGTTATCGGTATCCTCGTGACAGCAATCGGCGATCTTCTACGGGAGGCTGAGAGTGAAAGGTAATCTTCTTTTGTCAGGAGTCTCTCTCCTCGCGGTACACACGAGAGAAACGATCTTGCAGAATACAAAAGAGCTTGGTAACAAAGAAGTTGCAACGGGAACAATAGTTGCAAAATAGTTGCATTAAAAACGCGCGAAGTGAGAGCAACTGTCGCAATCACAAATCTGACGTTCCAATAGCAGTGAGGAAAACTTTGTGGTGTTTTAAATTTAATTAAAAAATTATTAAATACAAATATTTAAAACGTGGAATATATTTCTATTGTGTGTTTTAGATATGATACAATTAATTTTTAATTAAATAATTTTAAAATAAATACGATTTATTTATGGTAGAACATTATTTGAAATAAATTTCTGACGTGATTCAAAATGTTCTTCTAAGTGAAATTTCTTCCCACTCAAGCGTATAAAGTTTAATTCAGTCTGTTCTTTGTGATAATTACAGGTGACTATGATGTACAATAGAAAGTGGGTGTAAAGGTAGCATGTGCATAATGAGCGCTTCAATGTATACATAAAAAGAACGAGGAACAGGTGGTACGTGGTCGAGCAGAAAACGAAGATAGACAACGCAGGCAAGCTTTCAGCAAGTGTTACAAGGTTGTTCTCTCCTCTTCGTGACCGTCGGTGCGGCGCGTTAAGTACTTGCGAAATTACACGCATAGACGCTCCGCACCTAAGAACAATGGCGGCAACGATGAATAGTTTCCAGGATCTCACGAATCCACGTGGCCTGGAGATCCGAATGTTAATCCTCAACGAGGAGACTCTTCAACAGCGCCCTAGTGACATATTCGAGGAGTATTGGAAGAGAAAAAAATCTTTTTACCGTTTTTTTTTTTCGCAATTTTCTCGCGTGCATCACACGCGATACTTTCGAGTCACGTTGTTATCGTCCGCAAAACGTGACGGAGAAATAAATATACTGCCTACTTAACGCGACTAATGCTCTATCATTATCCGAAGCGCATTCTCAGTGCAATTTTCATTGCCGTTGGATTTATCTCTATATTTTTAGGGATTTATCTCAATATTAATATTTTTCAATAATTAATAGTATGTTATTGGTTTTTTTTAGCTATTTTTTTACTTTTTTTTGCTTTTTTGCTTTTTTTGTAATATAGATCTGATCTCACTTATATTACAATCCGACAGGAAGAGACACGGAGAGACAGAGAGAGACAGAGAGTTTTCTTCGTTTATATATTTATATTTTCTTGTATTGCCTTATCGCGAAGTTTGCTCGGCTTATCTGTGAATGTCTTAGATTTATTTATTTTACGAACGAGATCGCGTTTCAATTATCGAAGTGTCGACTGAAGGACGGCGCGTCGATATTGCTGACTGATTACAGAGAGTTGAATGGCTCGACCGTTTTCGCACCAACATGCGAAAGTATCAGCGTCGCGTCTGCCGGATGTTGACACGTCGGCGAACTTTCCGTCCCCGTCACGCAAACGCAAACCTGATTTCCGCCTGAAAATTAGCTTTAATTCTGCGGGAAAATGATCCTAAGCGCAAACTTAATCACCGAAGGATTTCGCTCCGGTTGTCCCGTCGAAACGCGGGCGCGCGAAAGAGAGAGACGTCAACTCCCGGGAAACCTAATTCAGGAATACAGAACCGCGACACCGCGTCGTGTGTTGCCGAGCAAATCGACGGCGCGCGTTCGCAAATATGGATTAAATTGCGTTTCTCGCCGAACGGTGATAATTACAAATCAACATTGTTGCATGCGCCAAGTCGCGTTGGTCGCTATGTTTTTCTTCTCGTTAACGAACAACAAACCGGATATCGATAACGCGCGGCTGCTTAATCATATCATGAAACTGGATTATTGTTTACAGATTTAATTATTCCGAGCTTGCGTAGAGAATATCGGGTATGTGCGCGCGATGGTGGAAAGTAATTTTAAAATGTCTGCCGAATTTTCAATCGATTCTCCGATACTTGGTTTTAATATTTTTCGTAATACTTTTTTTTTTTAAGAATCACGTGAAGTGTGTTTAACAAATATTTATAGATATATTAAATATTTATTAATATTTATTAAGTACGTGTATTACTAATACTATTACACTGAAATATATATATGCTATTATTATTATGATTTTAAATTAAAATACATCCATTAGAGAGAATTACGTTATTGTGTATTTTCATAGACTGAATAACCAGTAATAAGTTATTTATCACTATTATTATTTCATTCTCTATTACGAAGCGTGTGCTCACAAATGAGTCGCCGATCTCAGGATACAAGCGAGGTTTTATAAAATATCCGCGTTTTTTTTTTATTGAAGTATCGCGAGTTTCCCAAAGGAAGTGACACGCTCGTCGATTGTTTGCGAAATTGGAAAAGTAAATCCCGTGCGTACGAGCGCAATCAGATCGACGTTGCACACCTGCTCCCGCCGGGGATCGATTGTTACGCCGATAACAAGCACGACGACGACGACGACGACGATCGTGATGAGGACGACGTAGTGGTATTCATTCCGGGCAACTTCCGCGAGAAGAGCACGCGTAATTACTCTTCGTTAAGTTTTCAAGAGGCTCCGGACGTACCGGAGGCTCCGACTTATCGAGGAAATGACTCCTCACCGCCCACCCCCGCGCAGTTTTCTTCTCTTTCCGCTCGGCGGAACCTGTTGCGCTCGCGACTCGTCCGACAACGATCGCTTGCTTTTGGACGAGCAAGAATCCGCGTTTTCATCGCGGCGTTCGACCGCAAAACAGTAACGTTGTGCGCTAGAAAGCGTCGGGCATGGGAGATTAATGAGAGATTATAATGAGCGCGATTCTCTCGCGGTCGAACACCAAACCGGTCGGAAATGCGACCAGTTATAACGGAACCGCGCGTGGATTATTGCGTGCAAACTGCGGAATTTATTGACCGACCCGTTAATTATCAGCGCAAAGAACCAACGGTATTGCGTCAATCGATCTCGCTTGAGTAAGCGTGCGCTACTCTATCAGTATCAGTTTGTTTCGGAATCGTCGAGATCTGGTGATCGCGGAAAATCTGATACGTCGGCGAGCGTGCGAGTTTTTGTTTTTAATTTATAAATCTCTTTAGATTCACACTACATTGTATTGATTTGCGGTATGGATAAATAAATACACATATTTTAAGTTCACTGTTTTTTTTTTCACATCTTTGTTTTTATTGTCGCTTGTTTCAAAATGCGGAGGAAACAAAAGTCGCAATTGCATCTCTCTTCCTTTTTCTCTTTCTTCCTCCTAAATATATTAATATATTATTGATATAAATAAATAAGAGAGAAAAAGATAGAAGAGACTACAGCAATGTAATAATTAAGATTGCATTATTAATTGCCACACAACGGCCATTACTTATGTGCGCAACAGCTGCGGATTCGATCAAGGTCGCTAATGCATCTAGCGGTCGACTGTCGAGTAAACAGCCGCTGTGCGGTAGCCACATGGAAACTGGATTTGTAGAGTGTAGCGCTGCGAGGGCATTGTGTTTGATAGCGCACGCAAAATCGTATTCCGCCAGTCCCCAGGCGAAGTAATCTGAAATTGAAATTATCGAAGTTAAGACCGACATTTCCGAGACCCTCAAGGGCGAGCGCGGAAACACACAGAGAGCCGCAACGCAAACGCGCGTTGCAGAGAGAGAGAGGAATTCTTCGACTTTGCTTCCAAATTCTCTTTCGGGAATCTTACTTCTCTTCTACTTATCGTCTGTTTTTTTTTTTTTGCTCCCGCGATTTCGGCGAAACATGTACATCAAACAGGTACTTCGGTTCGTTTGTTCACATTAAACTACGCGCGACGGTTCGCTTTGTTCATTTGTTCTTTAACAAACGTCAACGCTTTTTGCATTGACTTGCGGATTATTAAACGCGCGTATATCGCGCGAGAATCGCGAGATTTGATTCCTAAACTTTGAAACGTTGTAATTTATATTATTGTTGTTTAATAAAGCCTTGTATTTTGTTACCATTATTATATGCTTCAACCATGTTAATGGATATTGCAGCGTGCTCATTTAATATCGTTACACCGTAAAGGACATGAAAACGATTGATGCGAAACGTAAATTGATAGATTCAGTTGGTAAATTTGATGTGTTTCTGCGAAAGTGTCGTTTTGATTGTTACATTTAAACAATCGTTGTCTCGCGGGAATTGTTCCTTTGTTAATTTATGCGTGTGACACATTGTTATTTCGGATTAATTAAGCTCGGCGAATGGACATCGCGACTGTCGATAGCAAGTGGCTTTGGGCTTGGTGTCCGCGTTTTGTACGCGTTATTATAACGAATTATAGTATTCATCTGTGTGTGTGTGTGTGTGCGCGCGCGCGCCTCACACACAAATCCGATTCATACAAATTTAATTCGTTATTGTTCTCGACGATTATATTAATCTTTTGTACATATTGATCGGCTAAAAGTTGATGGAAAAAATACGATTTACGAATATAATAAGCTGCATTTGTATCGATCGACCGTTAATAGGTGTGTTTTTCGACTGGCAGATTTAATAATCTTCGCAATGCGCAATTTTCAAGAAATGTCATCGCAGCTCGTAGAACGAATTTTTTTTAAATATTTGTGATTCTCATTATGAAATGGAGAGAAAACAAATGCAATCTTTTATAAACAAGCTTACTCCTCCTTCCATATCGCTTTCTATATCGTAAAAGATATTCGCATCGATTAATTTAGTGCCGTCGATTATCTCTAAAAAAGAAGAGACTATCTCCGAACGTAATCTCCCGGCGCGCCACTCGTATTAGAAGTAATCGCGGCATCAGCAACTTCGCTGTCGCGAAATGAAATCTTCGGCGTTTTATCGAGTTTTGAAAATAATCTCGTTTGTGCGCGATTTCATTTCGCGATAATATTAATATCCACGGCAAATGAGTTTTTCAGCGAGAAAAACCACACGCGCGCTATACCTACCCCTGTACTGTTATATACCTTCCGACTTTTTTCTGTGTCCCATATCTCCCGCTGATGCATAGAAAAATTTCCTTCGCGTCTACTAGTAAAAAATTCTATGCATGCCAGAGTATTCTCAATGAAACCGCTGCTGGTCGCGGGGAACCCTTGTTGAATTCTTCTCCCTCCCCCCCCCCTCTTCCCGAGTTGAACAATGATACGCTACTCAAATAAACCTTGATGTCTTGCTTCGCTCACCGGAAACAACGTCGAAAAAGCAACTGTATTTGCGGAAACCCGCACGTTTTCGACGTACCGGCTACATGTTCTCTTCTTGTGTTGCTGAAAAATTTCTCTCCGTTTTTTAAATACGTTATTTACATTTACAATTTTTCATATGTTCCTTCCTTTCAAACTTTATTTTCCGCTGCGTGCGTCAATAACTTATACAATATTTGATATCTTTTTGTAAAAGAGAGTTCTCTTTCCCTAGTTTTTTAATTGAGTATGTTACACTTGACGATAAAATATTTCGAATATTTTAACGTAGCCAGCGAAGAGGAAGTTACTTTCAAGAAGCTCGCGGGAATAAAGTGATCGCAAGACTGCAATACACTAATGTTGCGACGTAAGCCGATGACTTATGATATCTATCATACATCGTACACGATAGACTTCCGATCGGCTTTACGGGAACAATCGATGGACTCACATCGAGGAAACATTGTTGATACTTCGGATAGGGTTTTGATCGCCAAACGTTAGTATGCGCGACCGTGTAGCAAAGCGTACAGCGCAAGCACATTCTCCAGCCTGCATTATAGAGTCTGTTCATGTGAAGACTGCGCACACACAGGGGGAACATGCACACATGTGCACACAATGCAGCCGATCTCGAGAATCAGCAATTGGGAGAGATGGGGCGAGTTTGACTCTTGCGTCCGAAGGCGTGGAAATCAAGAGGAAATCGTCACAAATCGCGGATAAATTTACCCGACAGCCAGGCAACCACCAGATTAAATTGACTCTGATTCCGCGGCCGCGCGCTGGCGGTAAATACTCTCCTCGGGTCTGAGAGATTGTTAAACGACGTCGGTGATTTCTCGTCTCCTCGGATTTTTGCTCGGGTTATTGGATTCTTGGAGTTTTGGTTCCCGTGGCCGCCAGAATTCGCCACTGAGATCTGCGGAATATCATTCCCTCCTCTCTTCTTTCTCTCTTTCTATCTCGCTCGCAGAAATATCGTTTTTTTTTCACCTGGCTGCGTACATCGCCATGTATATATCCCACGAAATTCCCGGATCCGCGGTAATGCGGTTTATCCTGGCCTATTCTTGCCGATTCCCCACCGCGCTCGGGGAACGAGAGAACACGAGAGAAAGCGCTGAAGCGAAATACGTTTCTACATTTCGAACTAATATTTTTTTTCCGGTTGAAGTACATCTGTATAATTCCGCGCGTTTTTTTTTTTTTTTTTTTTTTTTTTATTTCGCTCGATGTAACCGTATATATTAATTTGATACGCGCGAATAGTTGTTATAAACAGCGCAAGAGTTTTCGAAACTAAAGCCGCACGGTTCTAATTTAACTTTTACATTGGAATTATATATCATTAGGATGCGTTTTGTGTGTGCGCGCGCGCGCACACAATGCGTAACGCACACCGAAACCCGGAGACTCAAATTTAATAAATTATATGACAAAGCAGTTTCATATTTCAGTCGCTAACGTGATTTACATTTTCTACTGCTCTACCCCCGTGGGAAAGTTAATCTCGTTTTCCAGCCCGAAGTTAATCCCCCCTTAATTCGTAAAATTCTATGGATTTGATAAAATTTTAGATGAGATAAATAGCGGCGGCTTTTTCGCGCTTTTATAAATTCACAGCAGCCGCGACTGTGAGAGGACTCGGAGCCTCGTGTAATGTTCCCGTGTTTTATTACGCGAATTATACATGTATTTAATGCTATATTATACGCAAAACCTTAAAAGCAAGAGAGAGAGAGAGAGATTTGCGCGACTACGAGAGCAGCACTGTCGTCTCTTGAATTTTAGATAGGATCGGAACCGATTATGAACTAAATTATTCAAACTTCATTCCTTTAATCTCCTTACCGCCGGCGTATCTCCTTGCGCGAAGCGCTCTTTTACTACTTTTGACTCGATCCTTGCCGCGCGTTATATCAATTTTATAGTTGTTACCATCTGGCCGAGCGGAAAATCTTTTCTCAGTAAGATTACCCGCACTTACATCCGCGGGACTGCGACGATTGCGGCGGGAGCTTGGCAGCCGCGCAGAAGTTCCTGTCTCGTGACGGGAAGAAAAAAAGCTGCCGGAATTAAAACTAATTAAAACTCGTGTTTTCTCGCTGAACGTTGCGCGCCAGAGCGTTCGTGAAACGAACAGCTTTCATGTTGCATGCTGCCGGGAGTTGAACAAAAAGAAGAAAAAAAAACAAAAACAGGAAAAAGAAGGAAACCACTGCGGCTACAAGAAAGACGTTAATGACAGCCTTGGAAAAGTACTGAAATATGTTAATATGACGAAGTGTAATTTCTCAGTCTCGCATTGCGCGAGAGCCACGAAAATGTCCTTACAAATTGTAATTTAAGAAGACTAGAATATTCAGCATGTTCTTGCAGTTTTTCCGCCGCGAGAGATACGTTCGTTTTCCTCATCGCGAGAGATACGAACGTTTCGCCGATTTAAGAGTTGCACTTTTAGCCCAAAAATTCGATTATCCGACGCGATTGATTTGTACGTCTCCGCATAAAATTTACATACGGCAATTTCTGCGCGCTGTTCCGAATTTCATACTTGGCCGATGACTGTGGAGCATCTACAATTATACATTTGGCCCGCAATCGGGTACTTCAAATAAGTGGTATCCCGAATAACCGTGTTACGAACAGCCAGTGCGGATTTAATCGCGATTCCGACATAGGTACGTGCCGGAACCGTATTTACACACTTATTGCTCCATACATTAAAGGGCGTACGTGCCCGTCGGAATTGGACGCTCACAAAGATCAGTTTATCTAATTAGGTCTAGCGCGGAGCGTCGCTCCGCTCCGCTTCGTCGCCACTGATCCTCGTTATCCCGTCCGATAATTGGCGCCCTTCCAGAAGCATTGCCGCGGATTTGCCAATTTATCGGACCGCGTCGGTCTGGCGCTTCTGAAATTCGATCAGCGCATAAGGGGAGTAACTTTGAAAGCTATTAGCCCGCCCGAGCCTAAATGGACAGAATTAAATCGGATCGAGCGTGAAAATCCGACGGAGCATAAACGCATCTTAATAATCCCGCGCGCGGCGCAACGAAACGTCGGCGTTCCGGAAAATTATTGCGCGTTATTGTAATCTCGTTCCGCGGTTATACAAACGGGAATCCATGCGCAATATACGGTCAACGCATCGGTATAATTATCATAATCCACGCACTCTGCTTTACTCTTTCGCGCCCGTGTACATGATCGTGTGTTCCATCCGTGCGGAAGCGCACGTATCAAGAAGCACAGTAGTGCCTCGCGCCAAGTTCACGCGCGAATGAAGTTGCGCGCGACCGATGCGAAGCACTCCGTGCTTCTATTACGCGAAAATGAATAAATAGAATACTGAATGAGTCAGCATATAAGTATATATATATATATATATATATATATATATATATACGAGTATTTCACGTACGAAGTCGTAGCTTCTCATTTGCCAAGTTAAACGCTATTTGTTAAATGTTTAACAAAATAAATTTTTTATGGAATATTAAAAACTTAACGTAAATCGCGTCGATACAAAATATTTTGGTTGCAATAGTACGCAGTATTACTATACTAAGTAGCGTTTTGAGCAGGAGTAAGTTTTGTCTATGCAAACATCATAATATCGCATATCGATATATATATTGCATATCGATATATATCGCACATCGATATATCGATCTTCTTTTTGTTTCTAATTGTCGATTCCAGCAAAGTGTTAAAACGACTTTCTTGTATAAACAATTTTTTCGTTTAAAAATTTCTGCGAAAATCTGCGCTGTTAAAAAATATAGTTCGTAAAAGAACATTCCGAAGAGATAAACACGAGATTGATGAAGAGATCAACGCGGGATAAGGATATGCGATAACTTGCGCGTCCCAAGTGTCGATAGTGAATTAAAGTGTTGCGTAACAAGGAATTTATTTTGCGGTGTCTTGCCTAACTTTGTTAGGAACTTCGACACGCGGCGGGTATGCATGCATCCGTCGGGAAATGACGTGACATTAAGAAACTGTCGCCCCGCGATTAAAAACTTCGCGTTTGACATGCGCCAAGTTTCACATTATCGACGTGTCTCGTATAGCGTGGAAGATATACTCGCCGCAACCGCGCGTCGCCCGAGTTTCGCCCTGTAATCGACCGAAGACCTGTCTTCGAGACGCGGAATTTTCTAACGAGATCGCGCGCGCCCCACATCCGCCCTCTTCCGTCTTACAATTTAAGGATCGATCGAATTCCGCCGATGGCGTCAACCGTTTCGCCAAAATTATCTTCCAGACACGTCGGAAGCTGCAAGCGGCATAAGCCGAATACTTCATCATCGCCGGCGAATTATTACCTTCCGCGAGAACATAACTCGATAACCCTCATTTTTCATCGGCCCCGAACACGTGGGTGGGGAAGGAGAGGATGGGACGGTGCGGTTTCCGGGCGTGACGATCGAGTCCAGAAAGCCACCGCGCTATCCGAAGGACGAAAGGTGCATTCCTGGCGCGCAAACTCGTGCAAAACCTGCGACGCGGAAAGACCTTATTACGATAAATCACGTTTATCGAACGCGCTCGCCTCCGTACGGCCGGTCGTATTTGACTTGCAAAGCTCGCACATAGCCCGGAACCCGACCTGATTCAGCGATCGAAAGAAGCGGGAGTCGCCGCGCGCGTCGTTAGGTCGCGCACGCGATTAGGGTTTTCGTCTCTCTGAGGCGAATTTCAAGACCGCCCTTCTCGTTTCCGCGCACGGATGTTAAAACGCGGGGGGTGTCTAATCGCGTGACTCGTCCCAATAGAGTTATTTCGTCCCGTTTGTATTTATCGACAGTCGCAATAAATGAATTTCACGGTTCGCACCCCCGTTCACTCCTCCCCTATCGTAGCTGCAAAAAGTCCAACGAACAAACAAATTTCTTCGATCGCGGTAAAAAATTGGGACTAACGAAATCAAGTGTTTCCGATAACCGAGCGAGTGAAGATTTTTTTGTGGACCGCGAAAAGCCGATGGAATTTTGCGAATTGAACGTGACCCGTGTATGGATTCTATATGCCTGGCAACAATTCAATTTTCCATCGGTTTTAATCTGCGAGCGGGTAAGCCATATTGCTGAAAAATCCGGACGCGCTTCTCCGATAGAAAAATTCGATCAACCTCTAAAGGTTGCGCGCGAAAGACGTATTTCCAATTTATAAGTTTTGTTTCCACGGTAAACTGTATCGCGTCTGTGGCTCTGTGCGAAATATCGCAGGTGTTCCGCGCGTCGGAACTTCGTGTGCAAGGGAAATCTTTTTCAATAATATTTGTTCCTCGCGGCGAGTGAGTTCATCTTGTAGTTTCATTTACGGTTTATTTTCTTCGACGTTGCTCTCTGTGTGCGCGCGATATCCGAAAAGTTAATACAACTATTTTTTTTTTACGTCGCAGAGTTTCGCTATTTGGAGTCAAACAAAATCACAATTTGCAGAAGCACACGCGGCGCTTCTCGCATAGACAACTACGCGCTTCCCGAATCGATTTTAATATTTGCGAATACAGCGAATACAACATTTAGCTTCCCGGCGGAACGAAAACATTATCGATTTGGTTTGGCGTATGTGCCAAGAGTCAACGGCAGCTGTAGAGATTTTGCAAGAGATACGCGCGGGAAGACGATTCCGCAGAAATCTTGCACAAAGCGGAAGATTGCAAGGACGGCCTTCTATGCTATTCTATGCAACTTGCGCTTTGCAAAGTTACATCAATGCTCCGTCCGCGTTTCTCCGTCCGTTGTTCCATTCGAAACGAAGCAACCGGGTAAATAGCTCCCGGCTATACAGCGCGCGGCGAACAACTTCTATATCGATACAGAGCACTGCGGGAATCGGGTTGACTTACCTCGCAAAAACTAGGCAGGAGATACGCGCGTACGTATTCTCGATTTGAATGTCAGTATAAGCGAATAGCGGGAGCGCGCGATGCGTTATATACATATACGCGCGCGAGTGAAATGCACGTTCGATCGATATCGTCTCCGATTTCTTTTTTTTTTTTTTTTCTTATCTGCAGAATGCGCAGCGTATAAAGCGGATAAAGCGCCATTTCCGCATTTGCATGATAAGAAAGAAACTTCGTTAAGTACTTTTATGAGAAAAGTTGATTTTTTTTGTATAGTAAATATGTCGAGTTAAGTTATAAATCGAAGTATCTTTCAGAGAAGCTGTTCGTAAATGTTTTCAATGTTTTCTTTGTGCATGTGAGAAACGTGTGAAATGCCTGTGTCTTTGAATATTTTTTTGTTTAATTAGTAACTTGCGAAGTTCGATAAAATTTCTAAACGCTATAGTTGATAACTTTAGATGTTTAAAACGTACAAAATTTATTATATTTTATTACCAACGAATAAACTATGGGCATATATATATATTGTATAAATTGCACGAAGATTTCGTTAGATTTGCATTCTGCAAAAAAATTCCCGGTTAAATAATTTTGAAACGGCCACAATTGGCAATTAAAAATCTAGACGGATTTCAAAAATTGCGTTCTAGGTTTTAATCGAAAAGCTAGTAAACTGCAATTTTGTGCGTATTCTCTCGGTATTCGCAACAAGCTGAATAGTTCGTTTATTAACTAATTTCGACACAGTCTACGAAAAAAGTTTTGAAATTTTCACTTTTTTTTTTTTTTTAACATTATCGGAAAAAGAATTTATCGGAAAAAAAAGAATTCTAAGTGACGATACATTTTTTTATGAATTACATTCCGTGCGTAAAATGTCAATGACACAAGGATATTTCTTTTATACATATTAAATATGTATAAAAGAAATATCCTAATATTAAACTAATAGTTTTATTTTTACTTTAAAACAGCGTATTTACACAATATTTACGGATTACTTCTTTGATGAAGTTACGTTACGTCGAAATTTTTTTCTATTTCGAAAGTTTGTCTCCGCAGATTTTGCCGTAAATACGTTAATTAACATTGTCGTTGTAGATAAAGATGGTTTTTCTTTTTTTTTAAAGAAGAGATACGAGAACAAAACGCGCGCGTAAATCACAACAAGAAACATATATAACGTCTGCCAGACAACTTAATAAACTTCTCGCTAAAGGACTCGATTGTTGAAGGGTCGAATCTCCACGGAAGTGAGTCGCGAAACGGACAGCGGCGACACTCATTTCCGTTTTCGTGTATTCGTCCTGGTCATTCTTGCGCTCCGGAAATTACAAGGATATTCGATGGACGACGACTTGGGATCAACGGCAGCGCGCGAAGAGATGTCGAGATCGAACAGACGTGAATACAAATCGCACTTCCGTACGCGACTGGAACTATTAATCGAAAATTTATTATCGCGGAAAAGATTCTATGAAATATTTTTAATTTTCACACAAAGGCAATTTGTACAATTTGCTGAACGCGCGCGCGCGAACGTTCTCGCGTTCACAAACAAAAATAAAATTACAGAAACGTAAAAAAATCATTTGCATATACGAATTAAAAAATTTCGCGCGAACGTAATAATCGAAATCTTTACATCGTAGAATTTCGAAGTGTTTTAACAAATTTAACAGTGCTTCTGGCTTTTACGTTTGCACTTACGGTAAAAGCTTTCAGCGCGCGTGTCACATCACGCCGCATCAAGCGGTGGAGAGAAGTTTTCGGTGAAAAATATGAAGATATGTCGTCACCAATTTCACAGATGATATCGTGTTATGCATTGTGTGTTCACATGTATATTCAGATATGTGTACATACGTGCGTACACATATACGCACAATAAAACATTCGAGGATACTTAGGAAACCTCAAAGCATCTCTATGTATAAGCGCGTTAGAGGCGATGTGTCATGCGATAGAGATACAGCACGTTAAAAAAAAAAAAAAAAGAAAAAAGTTTTAACAAGAGAAAAAAAAATTGCTGATATCAGGATCTTTTTTGTACAAGATGCAATACAATTGTTCGAATATATTATTTCTAATTATTTGGCGTTCAATGCTCTCCGGAGACGCGTCTAGACTCATTCTGTTCGAACTGAAAATTGAATTTCACCGAAGACAAGCGTCGAGTAGCAAGCGCTTCTCAGTTCATATCTCACTCGACGCAATCCGTTTCTGTCGATGGGGCGAGTAGTCTCGCCGAGGAGTCTCACCCCGGTTTCTCTCTCTATCTCTTTCCTTCTCACCCTCCTGGCGATCCATGTACGGCTGCGTAAACCTTGTTCCGGATCATCGTCGAATTTCTCACGCGACGGATGGCCGGAAGACCGAGTCGGAAATTTGATTTGATGCGGGCGGAATGCGATTTATTGAAAGGTCGTTACGGGAGCGCACACTATATACTCGTTATATCTCCTCCGGGATGGATATTCCGAGAAGTTTCGCGGGTTCGATCCGGACGGCGGTTCGAACAACGACCGCGGACCCGCAATGGATATCGTTGGCCCTATCGAATTAGGAATTAGGTTGGCCGCCGAGCGGCGCTAATGTGAAAATTACGACCGCGGAAAGGCTCGCCGGTTTATAATCGGATCTCTACGCCGCGTTGAGCGGAGAAAAGCTGAATATTTGTGCGCGCGATTCGGGAGAGAATGAGGAAGGGAAATGCGCGCGCGGGCTTTATCGCTCGTTGCTTCATTACGGATTCCTCGACGTTGTGTCCCATCGGGGACTGTATTGTTTGTACGATAATGGACGGTAATAATGAAATAACCGCGCGAACTTTTGAAAGAATCCTTTGACTGTAATGCCTCATTATATTTCCCCCGTCCTGTCTGATAGCCGTCCTGCTCTTCTTGATCCGTAAATTATGACGAATAGACACCGTGTGCCTCTCTCTTCTCTTTTTTTTATCTCTTAAATTAATGATTTAAAAAAAAAAATTTATATTTTGTCCATTTATGCAAATCGTATATTACAACTTCTGCAGGTTGTCTGTTAAGTAACTTCGATATCGCTCGGAATTCTAATTTATATGAAAAAATTCTTAGGCTCACAAAAGATCGGGAGGAATTCATTTTTCTGAGATTACGTCCTCCCCCTCCCTCTCTCTCAAGAACTTTGTTTATACGAACTGAAGTCGCATTGCGCTAAGAACGTGCAAATGCTACGCGGAATGAGAGTTTCGATTAAATCGCCGAGAGAGGGATTTAAAGCGCATCATCGGATCTCGCGCATTTTCCGGAACGAACGAGAGAAAAGCGAGGCCTCTCAGAAAGAAGTCGGTCCCGGCATCAAAGGGGAATGAGAATATTGGATTTCAGAATGTGTGTTTTGTCGTTGCACCGCGCGCTCGGGCGGAGACAAATATTATCCATTCAAAGCCGGAATAAAATTTATTTCGCGCATTTTGCCGTACTGTCTTAAATTTTAATATAGCGTGGGGATCCGGCTCTCTCTCTCTCTCTCTGTCTACTACGTCACGGCGGCGAATCGTTAAAGCGGAAAGTACCGAATCGCACGATATCGTGGCTGGAGCTTTGTCCTACGAAGAGCGCCGGCGCGGGCGCGAACATCGGGTTAAACTAAGCATGAAATTATGACGAAGTGCTGGGCGTTATTGCGAGGCCACGAGATTTGGGACTGCGGATTAAGTTGCGCACCAGTAGTAAGCCGTACTTCAGAGGGGCGAGAGGATACATCTATGTTATGTCGGACGCGGCGAACATTAAATTCTACTCAGATGATTCTGATAGCTGTGCGCAGCGCGCGCGTTGCTTAAACCCTCATGCAAAGCCCGGAGGATGAAAGTTCAAACAATATTTACCACAGTCCGGAGAGAACTCTCCATTATATTCTTCCGCGATCGAGATTTACAATTTTGATGCAAATGAAATCGCGAAAATATCGTCGCACGAATTTTTCTCATAAATAATCGAACACGGATTAAAAAAAAAAAAGCTGGATGGCAAACAGTATGCAGAGAAATTTTGCTTTATGATGACATTTGGGATAAAATACATATCGGATACCAATAATTTGTATTTGCACGTCGGCTTGAAGAGCCAAGACGCGCGGATATTGAGAGACGAGGAGAAGCGTCTCGTGCGCTATCTGCTTCTTGCGACGACGACGACGACGACGGGCGGAACTCCTGACTTCCGAGACGTTATAACTATCGCGTCGGAGACGCGGGGATTTAGGGTGGGATTAAATCGAGTATCGCGCGACGAGTTATATCGTCGGACGTACAGGCAACGTTGGAATACCAAACTAGATGAAAAGCGTCGTGCGCGCGCGCGTCAAGTTGGATGACGTGAAGACACGACGCTGTGCATGCGTATAGGCCAAGTCGCGCGTGGGGAAGGATGATATTGTATCTTTTCAGAATTCCGCGGTTACACCGGCTTTCGACGGATGGAGGAAGGGGGGATATCCGAGGAGATCAGCGGGAGAGCTCCGCGTCAAATCTGTTTAGCGCGTGTCACGAATACGAATGGATCGTCGCCGCGGCACGATCTTCCGCTCGGCGGGACACTCTGAATGCCACTTTGTGTGTGCGCGCGCGTGCGCGCACTATCGTCCCACCTGAGCTACGTAACTTTTTCTCGCGAGACGCGAGAGCTGTCGTGTATCCGTAGACGACAGTAATCCTCGCGTCGCAAAAATGTTTTCGTCCGTCGAGGACAAATTTCCTTCCTTGAGTTTTCAACGCGAGTGACGCGCTGTTTCAATCTCGCGAAATTTCGTATCCGGCAAATTTTTAATTTTTACGATATGCACGCGCACACACACAAAACTCTTTTACAAAATCTGTGACTAAATTAATTTGAGAAAGTTTCTTTATAAGAAGATTTAAAAGCAGATATACTTTGACGTTGAATATTTTTTACGGTGAGTAGTCGCGAGTTTTGCCATCAGTATTTGAAAATTATCGACCCTGTTGTCGGGATCTACTTAATCGAATCAAAATATTCATCAAAGAAAGTCATTAAAATTTAACGGAACAGAAACTCCGACGCTTTGAATATCAAGCGCCCGCGCCAGGCCGAATTGAATACCAAGTATTAGAGTATAAACTACGTTGACGTTGTATATGCAAGTCATTTCTTACGGACCAGTAACATTCTCAATTAGGTCTGATACTGCAGAAAGCGGTCGCGTGCATATCGCGTTACGTATCACGTGTACATTCCGTATAAAACCCTCGTCTTACAACCCGGTGGGGATTGAAATTAAGCGTCGATTGCGCCAGGAGTCTCATCGCGCTCGTCTCGTTGCGTCACCTTTTCCCCCTTTCTCAGGGAAAGTTAAGGAGACGAAAGGAGAACGGGGGCGAAGAGTCCCGGGGAAGGTTATATCGTCACGTAGGATTAAACTTATACGACCAGCCGTTGTCTCGCGGGCGTATTTCAAGTGTCATCGGTGCTCTTCTTCCCTCGATGTTTCCTGCTCTTGAAACGTCTGCCGCCGCCGAAACTTACTCGTTGTCAACGTTTCTCTTCTCCGTTTCAGAAAACGAGAGAGAGAAAGAGAGAGAACAAACAGAAGAGACAGAGATTGCATCGCGCCGGATACGAAGCGGACGCAAAACGGAGGATGTGACGTTCGACGTAATCCCGGGACGCAATCCCGGCGGCGGGAATCTGTCAGCTCGCGCGTACGCGCGTGTCAGCCTTTCGACGCGAAACAAAAACTACACGTGACACCGGCGAGATTGGAAAAAGGGCGGAAGAGCGCCGACGCGCATAACTCGAGCGAGTCTCTTCCGGTCGCGTGTTTTTCGTACGTACAGTTGCGTCATAAGGAACGACGCCGCCGGGGGATCGCTCGCGGCATCCTCGCGTGTTCGCAGCGGGGTCGAAGCTCTCGTATATTTCGTTATTTCATAGTCCTTCGTGCGCACCCGCGCTTATTTCACGGACGCAGCGAGATAATATTTTTTTTCTCCAGTCCCACGCGCATATACACACACACACACACACACACAAAGAACTGGAGTTACGATAATATTACTTCGGGTCTTGATTTTCGCGAATAATTTTTGGGAGACGTTCACAGGAATATATTCTCCAGCGAGAATATATTCCTGTGACAATTCACCCGCGAAAAGCACAGACGACACATATTTTCGCCAGAAATGAAAAAACCCGCTTCTTTCTTTTTGAAACGTATGTGTCTTCTAGCGTATCGGACTACCGGGTAGCTCTGCTCGCGAGGCGGCATTTTGCGCGCAGGAATAATGCGAATTTTACTGAAGCGTGATTTAGTGAATTTCGCGCGCGCGATTATTATCCGCCACCCACATCGTCATATGCGCGTCGCGTAATTTCCCGATGAAACGGCTGTCCCGTGTGCGTCGTAATGAAATCAATAAACGAGGGCATGCGTGCGCTCGTTAAATCGCGCGCTCCTAAGGTACGTAGAGCGCGTCAAATCCGGAAGGATTTTCCGACGGCGCGGAGTATATCCGTGACATCCTTCTGTATATACGGCGAACCCGCGCTGTGTAATGCGATGTAATCTTACAAGATGGCGTCGTCGCGCGCAATTTTCTCGAAACCATAAATTCCGGCTTAGCTCCGTTAGTCCGGTCGGCTATGCTCGGCTCGTTTACGTCCGCGACGCGGATTCCGCGATAATACTATATAGCTGAGAATAAAGCAGCTCTCCGGTGGCTCGTTGCCGCGTCGTGTTCACATGCGAACACGGAGAGAGAAGCGCGCGATCAGCGATGTTATGGCGAATTTCCATCCTGCCGCAAGTGGCTGGTTGCCGCGCCGCAAGACGCGCGAGTTACGTTCGCCGCTCCGCGCGCTTAATTAACACGACTAGCTCATTACTGACACCTACCGCTTCGATGTTTCGGTCGCTCTCTCGAGACGTCGCGCCTGCCTCGCTTATATCAAGTTATTGGCCTCGCATGAGGGACGCGTCGCGCGTCTCATCAGGCAGCGTAATTCTCGTCATCTCGTTCGATACCCTTTGATCCCCTTACATTTCTGCGGTTATTAACGAACTGTGCTAAAACTTTCGCGCTTTCCTTTCGCTGTGTGTAGCTAAGGGAGGTTGCAAGGAGTTACTAAGTAGCGTTTTGAGCAGAAATAAGATTTGTCTATGCAAACATCATAATATCGCATATCGGTATATATATCGCATATCGATATATATCGCATATCGATATATATCGCATATCGATATATATTGCATATCGATATATCGATCTTCTTTTTTTGTTTCTAATTGCCGATTCCAGCAAAGTGTTAAAATTTGATTAACCAAAAAGTCCCGATTCATCTTGATGCAACTTTATCGGCGCATTACCAGTGATACAATTTTCGCTTTACACTCGGTAATTAATGACCAATTTGCGAGTTTGCTTTCGCGAAAAAAAATTGCATAGTAAACAACCAATAAAATATGGAAGTTGTATATAAGACCGTTCAATCTTCTTGTATTTTTAGATAATTAAAAAAAAACATTTGAGAAAAAATGTCACAAAAATTCGAATGATTTTAATAACGTGAATTATTTCGCATTCAAAAACAGATGAAATCTTTTTGCTACTTTCTGAAACATTCTAATGATTTTTTATGTCAGAAAAGTCGATTTCGAAACAGTTCTATAATTCTAATTTTAACTTTATTGAAAGTGAGTAGAGTCGCGTGACACGGAAGCTAATAAATGTCACGTTTTTATGCTATATCCTATAATTTTTCTTGCTTTTTTCATAACATGCAAGAGACAAGAGCTACTCTGTAGATAGCGTCACAATAGACGCCTTCCGTAACGTTCCTCGTCGAAACTTTTTTTATGACGTTATATCGTTGTATCACATATGCACCCGCTTTATAGCATAGTAGCGCTTCTTCGGCAACAGCTCATCGATTACAAAGTAAGAGCCGAGGCGCGAGACGCGCGTGGCGATGAATAATGACGCGATCGAGGGAGGGCCGGCGCGCGAGATGAAAGACGGAGTGCGGAAATTTCGTGCGTTCCTCCCTCCTCGTGACGGCGGACCGGGCATTAATACACGCTGCCGTGAATTTACGATGCCGTGGAAAAGCAATATCTGTCGCTCCGGGAGTGCGGCGCGTCGGGAGGGCCGGCCCGGCCCAATGTTCCGACAACCGACCTGGCAATCCCTTCGATTATTCGTTTGTCCGCGTGGCAATAGCGTGCGCGGATCGGTCGCGCAATCAAAGTCGACCTCGTAAACCCGCCCGTTTTATTTCAAATCCAGGCCGGATTTCGGCGGGCCGACGTCAATCCCTGGGACGCAACTCTCTGGCTCTCTCGTCACGTGTCACACGTCCGCGCAAATTTCAACCCTCTGTGCGCGCGCGTATACACAATAGTACGTTGCGTCCAAGGAAACGTGTTTAATTTACACAGACGGGACTCTAAGCACGGCGGTTTTGAGCGGAGCACAAGAGACGCGTTAAGAGACAATTTAGACTGTAGCGCAACATTAGCGCATACGCTGTGTGTGCGACGGAGTTCCATGACATCCAACAATGAAGTAATCCGGTTTAAGGGTGGAGACATTCAGAGGGAACCACCGGCATAATAGCGTATATGATTCTCTTGGGACATTATTATCGTGCTTTTAACAGCGCGTAATTTTGTATGTTATAATTTTATTTTCGGAATATTTTTTTCTTTTTTTTCTTTTAGTCGCGCGTCACTTGTCTCTGGAAGAATTCGCGCGACGTGCGTCGAATTCTTCGGTGTGTTACGGAGGGTGAATTGTAAATTTCATATTATTTGACTCTCTCTCTCTCTCTTGCGATAACGCATGACTTCGCGCGACACGCGTCACGTGTATCTTGGGGGAGAAAGAAAAGGATAATATTTTCAAAAATATCGAGATTATTCGGAGTTTTTAGAGACGCGCTGTGCGAGGAATAAGATGCTGAAATAGACGAATGCTCCATACTATTTCCATACGATCTGACGTAGTTTCTATCCGAAGTAAGAATTCGGAATTTGAACGCGGGAAAATGCAATATGCAAAGTCGAAAATGTCAAAAGTGACTTCTCCGAATTGAGAAAAATGAAATTTTCTGATTATGCTTCCGTATATCTATTGTCGCATCAACGCGTCGCGTTATCTTAACCGCATTCATTACTTTAATCAGTAATCAAAGCGCTGATAAAAATCACAGACAAAAAGAAATTCACAAAATTTTTATATCGCATATCCCGTTCGACGAATCGACCTTTCTGTATCTGCTTAAACAAAGTTTGAGTTGATTTTTCCTAGACAAGCAAATTGCGATTTATCAGAACGGACTGGAGAAGATCTTGCTTCGCGGCATTTCGCGGACGAGAGAAAAATGACGATATTCCCAAATTTCCGGCCAGTAAATCAAACGATATAAATTTTCCGATCTATTTCACTCTTACCGCTTTATCCTCTCTCTTGTGTTTGCCCTGGCTGCTTTATCTCGTAGCTCAAAGTCGCTAGATTGCGAGCTGATCGCCGAGGACTTCCTCGGCACAATCGCGAGAGACGAGAGCGCGGATAAATCCAGCGCGGGAACCGACGAGCGGATGGGTACCAAAAAAGCGGCGAGGCAAAACGACGAGAAGAGAGATAGAATCGGGAAAGAACTTGTGGATACGTGACGTCACTGGTAATCGAATCGGTGAACAGCGATGGAATCTTTTTTGATCGCCGGTTTAAAGGAGTAATTTTCGCGTTCTTTGCGCGCCAGCGACGAAGCGACTCCACGAGCTGCTTACAAAGGGCTGCTTGTAATCGACAAACCTAATGATCCGCGAGAACAACATGAGTTCTTTTCCCTTTGTCGACGAGGAAGGGAGAGATTTTCGAGATAATATCATCGACTCTCCGCCACGTTTGATCTTCCCTTCTCGATCTTCGATAATATTCTTTTTTACTCTCTCTCTCTTTCTCTCTCTCTTCCCTCCTGCTCGCTATCTGTTTATCTATCTTTTTGCCTTTCTCTCTCGGTTTCTCCCACCGTTTTCACCGTTCGGGATCCTCCTTGATCCCTCGCATAGGGGCACGTCGGTCGATAATGCCGGTGGGTGTTGCAAACTTTGGAACGAGGGAGAAAAAGAGATGACGCGACGATAAATCGTCGTTCTTTGTGCGAGAGATCGTCGAGAGACATACGTTTCGTATTATTAGAAGTTGGAAGTGAATTAAGTGCGCGGCACATGGCGCGCTTATATGATAATTACATTCATTCTCTTAGAAAAATATATTATATATGCGTTTATGAGAGAAAATTGATAATGAGATCTGCTTATTTGAGAGAGGAGACTGTTTTGAGCTTATTTTGCTACGTGTACACGCACGTTGAGGATATTTAAGTTAAATATCTAGTTTTACAACATTTATCTGGCGTGCAAACAGTTTTGTTAAATAAACAAACGTTTTACGAATAAAATCCCCGTTTCTCTCTTTTATTTGCGGACGAAATGTGTAAATTCCGCTGCTATTACGCAGCGGAAGTCATGCGTGTGCGATTCTATTTACACGAGATCTGATGTCTTGTGTTTGCGTTTTTATTTAATTACACGCTAAGTTGATATAAATTGCGAATACTCGTCCGAAAACTCGTACGCGTATTTCCCGCGATATTCTTAACGTCGTGATTGGTTTCGATCGCGCAAAATAATTATTACATCGAACGACGCGGAATTCACTGCGGTGGAGTTAAAATCTCCTCTCCCCTCCCTTTCATCCTCTCTCTCTCTCTCTCTCTCTCTCTCTTTCTCTCTTTCCTCTATCCGCGTTCGTACACCAGAGCTGAATTCTAATAGATAGTAAATAGAACGTGTACCGCGGCTGTAGCGTGAACGCAATCAGGATGCGCTATCTCATGCAAAGCCTCCGCTGGTCATCTCTGCTGCCTCCACCTCCCTCCTCTTACGTGCTTCTCTCTCTCTCTCTCTCTCTCTTCCTCTCGTCCCACCTTCGAGCAGGAGCTCGCTTTACGCTCGAATTTGAACCCTCGAGAAAATTATAGAGGTGGGTTTGCGGCGGTGCCGGCCAAGCTAATCCCACCGTATAATTAACCACTGGCAACCGTCCGGGTTCTCCCTGCCGCCGTACGCCATTACTCATGGCTAAGCTTCCACGAATGTGTGTACACATACGCCATTCCCTCGCGATTCACCGGGCGATTCCACCCTTTTCCCGCGCCACGGCAGTACACGGCTTCCCTCCCTCTCATCTCCCCTCCGTTTATATGTTCGCAAAAAGAAATAGGCGCGCGCGTACGTTTCAATGTGTGGCACCGAGAGGACGACACGTATACTTGCGCTGCGCGCCTCTTTCTCGTTCTCTCGACAAGGTATATAGGCACGATAATATCGATTCGGCGCAAAGAGGCCACGAGAATGGTCGCACGATCGTCCTCGAACCGTGTTGGAGAATACACTTACCTCACGACACGACCAAAAACCTGACGAGAGCGCACGGCGCGCGCGCACTCTCCGATTGTAATTGGACCGCGGATCGTAAAGCGAAGCTCCGCAAGGGTGCCGAATGGAGCGTGGCACTCTCGCGCGGTCGACCATTCACCGGGAATGGTCTCCCGGATTGGCGAAGAGCCACCCTTAAAGCTGCGATCGGCGGAACATCGTAAAGCCAACTGCAATTTCGATTCTACCTCCCGAGATGCTTACGCAAAAGTTTGCTTACGTTACCAGGAATGAAGTTCTTCTCGAAGAACTTGAAGTATATTGTCGCGCGCGCGTTGTAAAACTGAAACACACAATTGAAATTCTATTTTATTATTAACATTTTTAGAATTAACATTTTTAAAATTAATATTATGTTGTGTGCGTGAATTTCTCCAAATATATATATATATATATATATATATATATATATGACGATATTATAATGACGATATTTCTATATATATATATATATATATA
>QVOA01019610.1:0-17900 GCA_014825685.1 Pseudomyrmex cubaensis | reverse complement strand
GATTTGAACAATGTGATTGGTCAATTCCGCAAGACCTGCGATCTGCGACCTGTATCTGCGTCTTATGTAGATAGGCCTTTATGTAGATAGACCTTTAGTCCGCAAGCCATAAAAAAGTTAAGTCAAGAAAAATAAGAATAAAGAGGCGTATGGACGGATTTTTTTAGTCCTCGAGTCTTCAAAAAGTCAAGTCAAAAAATGAGAATTGCTGTGGTAGGTTGCGCTCATGGCGAATTAGAAATTATTTACGAGACTATAGAAGAAATAAGAAATAACTATGAGATAAATATAGATCTGCTTATCTGCTGTGGCGATTTTCAAGCTACGAGAAACTTAACCGATCTAGAATGTATGGCAGTACCAGACAAATACAAGAATATATGTACATTTTATAAGTGAGTTGATAGAGTTATAAAACAAAAGATAATGTTAAAATATCTATTGTAATATAATTATAATGTTCCAATTATTACATTTGTTTTTAATATTTTTTTAAGTAAAATAGTTTTTATATGCATACCTATAAATAATTGTTTTTAATATTTAATATTACTTTTTCAAAGGTATTATTCAGGTGAAAAAAAAGCTCCTATATTAACTATTTTTATTGGAGGCAATCATGAAGCATCAAATTATCTTCAAGAACTACCATATGGAGGATGGGTTGCTCCTAATATTTATTATCTCGGATATGCAGGTGTAGTGCATGTAGCTGGAATCAGAATTGCAGGACTTTCAGGCATTTATAAGGCTCAGCATTATATACAAGGACATTATGAAAAACCCCCATATACTAGCACAACAATAAGAAGTGTATATCATATTAGGAATCTAGAAGTTTATAGGTTAAAACAGGTAGATAATAATATACACTATCATTATATGAGATATTAATAAGATTATATGCACATTTTTATATCTACCACTATAGAATATATTACACATATAGTTATTTTTTATCTGAAGATGGTTTTCGAGTTTGAATCGCATTAGTATCATTTTTATATCAACGTTTAACAAACATTTCAGTTCATTTCATCAGATTTTCATCAAGAATAGTATCAAGTTACTCTTGAAATCTTCTTCAGATATTAATGTAACATCGTAGAAGCATCAAATATTAGCATCAAATAGTTATGTTTTATTATTTTTAGCTGTCTGATAAAATTGATATTTTTTTATCACACGACTGGCCTGCAGGAATAACAAAATATGGAAATGAAGATACGTTGCTCAAACAAAAGCCATTTTTTAAGTGATTACACGTACTGGTAAAACCGTTTTAGTAAAAATGTCCGTTTACAGGACATCTAAGTCCGGTTTTGTACTAAAACGGTTTTTATTAAAATGGTTTTACCAGTACGTTTAAACGTAGACATGCATAAGACATAAGAGAATCAACCAATCTAGTCTTCTACTTTTTCATGCTTACGTCTCGTTCTAAGAGCTTTGATTGATTGATTCTCTTATGCGTTATGCAGTATGCAAAAATCTGTGTTTTGGCTCTAACTTAATAATATGTGATAATACTCAAATTGTAATGCAAACTTGTATTATTATTATAATATGTTAATATTGAGTCAATATTTTTAACACTAATTCAAGATTAAATATTATATAAGTTGTAATATATAACATTGTTATATTTTAGAAATGATATAGAAGACAACACACTCGGCAGTGAACCATGCATGGATTTATTGCAACTTCACTATCCAGTTTATTGGTTCTCTGCACATATGCATTGTAAATTCGCAGCGATCATTCCTGAGAACAAACAAGATGGAGCAAGAATAACAAAATTCCTTGCACTGGATAAGTGTCTGCCAAAACGAAAGTTTCTTCAAGTGCTTCCAGAGATACCCTTTCAAGGTCAGATAGAACTGAGCTACGACTTAGAATGGTTGACGATACTGTATTTGACAAATCATCTGTTGAGTGTCAAAGGATATAATCACTACATGCCTGGACAGTATAGCAGCGATAGGTTGAAATACACACCCACTCAGGAGGAGAAACAGACAGTATATGAAAGATTTAACTCTGATCTGCGAATTCCTCTTAATTTTACACAAACTGTCAAACCATATGATCCGTGTGACGTAAATACTCAAGTCGAACATTCGCAATTACTGATAAACAAACAGACAACTCAGTTTTGTCAAAAGCTGGGCATCGATGATCCGTTCGTTTTACTGCAAATAATAGCAGGCTCCACAAAGGATAACAAATTGAGTGAATCAGGAGAAAGTGACTACAAGTTTGAATCTATAGAGACTTCATTCAACAAAGAAACTTCGATAAAATCATCTCCCAAAAATAACGACGACAAATATCAAGATTTAAGTTGCACGGACATTAGCAAAAGCACTTTAGAGAATAGCGCTATTAATTCCATGGGTTCATCTTGGATAGAGGATAGTGAGTAATAAGATTCATAAAATATTTTTGTAATTTATAAATTTTAAATTCTACATTTGTTACTAAATTATAATTTCAGTTATTTAAGATAATATTACTAAACAACGTACTGTCAATTTTGTGTTGCAGCTAAGGGAGAATACTCTGAACCATTAACTGAGCCAAACTATAAAAAATTCAAGCGAAGAAATTATTCTATATATTCTAATACGTTATAACTGAGCTAGTTTTCTATTATTATTATTATTAATTATATTTAATAATTGTTTTCTTTTCTGTCACTCTTGTAGGAATGTGTGAATTGTAGATAGAAATTTTTTTACATAAATTATACAGATATAGCAATATTACTAGTCTTGCGCTTACTCACAGCGCTACACAACACCTTTACAAATATAGCAATATAGAAAAAAAAAGTAATAAAAGTGAAACAGAAATCTATATCTTGTACAGAGCTGTTTTATTGGCTCTGCTTTTAATCAAATGGTATTGATTAAAGTAATTTGAGACGTACATTTTGAGACGAATGTAAGATGATTTTAAATATAATGTCTTCGACTACAAGTTGAATCACTCTTAGATCAATTAATGAAATCACTTTGGTAAATCAAGCAATTTGATGGATCGATTTGCCAAATTAATGTCGTTAAACGATCCGGGAGAAATTCAATTCGTATCGATCAAAAACGCTATAAAACCACTAAATATCAGTATACAAATATCTTCTACAAAGTTGAGTTCTGAGGTATAGAAAAAAAAATTTAATGTTTTTTTATGTATACATTTTTTCAGATACACTAAAAAAAAGCTGTAGAGGTAACTAAATAAAAGTAATATTATGCACACAAAGCTGCAATTGTATGTTTATTGTAATTTTTGTTTAACTTCATCAGGAATGTGATTTAAATACCATTGATGTGACTGACTTGGTGCAGTAGCCAATACACCCCTCGTATTTCTATATATTATTTCTGGATTATATGAATAGCGTTTACCATGAAAATCGGTTAAACTGCCACCAATTGCATATAAAATAGCTTCAGGAGCACAAGTGTCCCACTTCTTACATCCAGAACTTGCAAAAACATAAGCATGAGCTTTTCCTTCTAATAAGAGAATTACCTAAAAATGAATATGTATATATGTTTAATTATATACTAATTTTTAGTTATATTTAGAATAATGAGTACATAAAATGTGTGACAAAAATTATGTTTAATAACTAATAATTACCTTATAGCCTGCTCCACCAACACATATTACCTCATCAGGATTCAGAGATTTTATCGCATTCTGAACAGTATTGTCAGAGTGTGATCTGAAAATAGAAAAACAATATATCTAATATTTAATATATAATAAAATACTAAATGTGTTAAGATCGTTTTTTACCGAGTAGTTGTAACTATCTTCTTTCCATTTGGAGGTAAATTTGGCACAAATCCTCCAAATCCCGCACCATCAATACCCCATAATGTGCGACCATTTTCAACATACATACCAGTTTCGTTTTTATAATAAGGTTGATGTATCACACCTCCAACTGCCCTTTTACCAATTGCCACACCAATTAATACTGTGACATGCTCTACCAATCCTTGTGTAAATTCTGCTGTACCTGTAAGAGATATTTTATAAATATTGAGTATTTTTTGTTTATAAATTTTATTACTTTTACTATAAAATACATAAACAATTGCAATTAAGAAAAAATATCTTAAGTCTATAGAACTTCCCCCATTATTTTCAAATTAAAGTACCATCTAATGGATCTACCCAAACACATATATCCTTGAGATTAATGTTTTCTAAGTGAGTAGGTAGTTTCAGCTGCAAGACTTCTTGATCAGCTTCAGTAATAATCCACTCAGACGGTACTTCATAACAAGATAGCTCTTCCTCACCAATAATCCTAATATTTGGAAACTGATGACTAAGTGAAGTTATAATACATTGTTGGGCACAACGATCTGCTTCTGTTTGTAGATCATTTTTACCCTTTTCCACAATGTTTAATCCTCCTTTACTTAACACATCTCGAATTATTTTGCCAGCTTGTACTGTAGCAGATACAGAAGAAGCTATTATACGTGTTAACAGAGCAGCACTGTGATGAGCCATTTTACATGAAATCGTCTTTTCAGTATAAAAAGATAGTGTAAATAAATTTAATATTCTCAGTTTGGAAATTTAATATTATATGATATTAAAAGTGCTATCGCACACAAAATGACATAGCACTATTGCACACAAAATAACAGAGTGCATATGCGTGGAATAAGACTATTTGGACCAATGAGCATCTAACATAGTTACATGTAAGTCAATATGGCGACTTTATGCTAGCTGCTAGACGCTTATTGGTTCATATAGTTTTATGCTATGCATATGTAGCTATGTCATTTTGTGTGTGATAGCCCTAAGCGTCTCAAAACTGTGAACACTTGGGTTGATGGCGTTCCTCCATGTTTCTCGTTCCTCGATCTTAGCATTCCACATTCCAAGCTGATTCCCACTGATTCCAGGCATAGCTTCGTGTCTACGCGAGTCATCGTGATTTTCTAATCAAGTTTTAAGTTATCTACTACAACCGCAACGAGAAGCTATGAACGGAACGATGTCCATGGTGAGTGAATTTGTTCGTATTTTTTTGTACGATATGTGAACAACCGCAACTAACCTTTTGCGAGGAATAATGGCGGTCATAGAGCATAATTTTCCTAAAGAGTTTGTATCAATTTCTTTTCGTGTTTTACATATCTGTTGAAATAAGTTGCATTCTATTGTATAAGTAGATATATAATAAAAAGTGCAAGATATATTGATGGTTTTTAAACATTGTTTAACATCTTTACATGTATACAATAGAAGTTAGATATATATGTATATATATATGTACATATGTAGTGGTGTGTGTGTGTGTGTGTGTGTGTGTGTGTGTGTGTGTACACTATGAATACATATATATATATATGTATTCATTAACACATCTGCAATGTGCAATATTATATATTAAGTGGTTTATTATTTTATTTACTTTAAGCAATAAATATCTTTATAACATTTTTTAATTAGTTTTTCTGTTCTCTAGAATGTTTTGATATTACATTCAGTTTTGTTATTATTTTTTTTTTTTTACTTATAGGCACCTACATCACAAAACAACATGGAGCCTCCAGCAAAGAAGAGCAAAGTAGAAGGTAAATTGCTAACACAGTCGAATAATCATTTATGTCTATGAGAACTCAATATAAATATAACTGTGCTAATAGGAGAAAAACACAATGAACACAAATACAACAACAAGTGTTAATATGTATATATTAAGAGCGAGAGAACATGACAAGGAAAATACGTACAATAGTTTAGGACACTCAGGTGCTAGTTTTCTGTTAAAAATGCTGCCAGAGCACTCTATAAAAAACTGCAGAATGTGTATGTTCAGAAGCAGTTTATAAGTTTTTGTAGGCTAGGGTAAATAGATGATTGTGTATGGGGCTTAAATCACACTAATGTATGGTTGTCCTTCTGTTCTGAGATGTTACAGTGGAGAGACAGTACAGAATCCGTGGCCTACAACTCAGCTGATCATGTGTGTGCGCCAAACAAAGAATGAGAACGCTACATTCGTTGAACAGAACAAATCAGAGTTTAACAAACTCCTACTGATACTGCATCTATTGCCGAGTACCAAATAAGATGTGTACTTTAGATAGGTCAGCATTTTAGGGTTTATAGTTTCTCTGTTTCTAATTACAAGCCTCTCACATGAATAGACAATACTTTTATTTTATCATGTGAATAACAACAAATAATACTTAATATTTTGTACTTGATACTTCGTATTAAGATACACGAGATATTTCATCAATTAAAAGTCAGTAAATAAGACTCTTGGATAGCGGTAAAAGTCATCTTGAGTGATGACGTCGGAAGCGAGAAAATATACATCTGACGAAAGTCATCTGACTTTCTCTGAAATAAAAGAATGTTTTGTGCAAATCTATTTGCAATTGAGAGAACACATTTGTAAAATATTCTGAAAATTCCTTTTGTTTCCGCACAAGTACATACTTTTATAATAAAGTCAAAACTAAATAAACTTGAATCTGTTTTGACAACTTCCAAATAAAACCGAAAATTTATTAAATTTCGAATTATTATAATTCGATCGATGTATTTTGGAATATGTTTTGTGAGTGAGTCGTCTCTTTGCTAGTGAATTTGTATGAGAAGATTCTTTTATTTTAAAACGTAAATTGAGTGAATTTCATATGTAGATTTTTCTCACTTCTGACGTTACGATTCAAAAATCTCGTAGTGACTATCAAAAAGTCTTAATGCATATATAATTGTCTTGTAAAATTATTAAAAATGGAATTATTGAAATTGACTAATACTTCCACTTACAAATCTCAAAATATATGGAGGCTTGTAATCAGGAATGGCAATGGCGAAAAGAATGTATTATGTTAGTTAACTGTATCACATATCTATTTTTACACGAGATGATAATGAAGTAAATAAGTCTCAGCACTTGGATGCCGATATAGCCAGTAATAGCGATTTAAAAATCCCTTTAATTTCTCAAATATTTCTCAAAATACTAATAAATACGTAGTAATATACTATCAATTTCTATCATATTTTTGTAGCTTTGTTTTTGTATTTTTTGTTTTATTATTTTTATGCAAAGTGCGCGCTGATTTGAGGCAATTATAACGATGTCCGAGTGTGCGTGCATATAGGTGCGTGCATATACTATGTGATTACAATTTGTTTACGAGCATAAAATCTAGAGAGAAAAAGAATCACGTCGTATATATAATTTAATATCATTGGAAAGATAGTAAATAGTAAATCGTAATTCTAACATTAATCATGGAAAAAAATTTACATGAGTTTGTGCATTGTCTGAGATCTCGCCATTGCCACATATAAAGTGTTAGGCTGAGAAAAGTAGTAGGTTGGAAAAGGCAAAAACTACGAATATGGCGCAGATAATGCACTGAGAGTATTCTCCTTTGCTTTGTGCTTCCAGATTTGTGCGTCGCTTCAATCTCGGATAATTTGCGCACAACCGTCATTGCTCAGCCCAGAACATGGTTAGCTGTAAATCGATCGTGACTAAACGAAACTTTGAGTCCTTTTAATTCACGACAAGTCAAATTGACTTCTGTTTTTTTTTCTGTTTCTGATTTCTGTTTCAGAGACTAGCAGACGAAATTGGTTATGAAACCTAATCTAATAATGAGTAGTCTGAGATTTTCGGGGCTGATTGTGTAAAGAGTAACTAAAAAGTGCAAATTTAATGATGCTTTTTTTCTGACCGAATGTCTGATCAGTTTAATGAATACTTCAAATGAACGTTTGATCCATTCATTTTCTCTTGCAAGTTGTTTTATCGCTTATGATAAAAATTTCTTGTGGTCTTTCGATCTATACTTTGTTTCTTCCGATAGCATGCATCAGACGAGAAATTTCTCCGTTTTGATGTCTGCACAAATATATAGTTTAACATAGATGTGTACTTTTTGCATATATGCTCTACATTCATATACATGTACACACTGGCACATACATACATACATATTTATTAATAGAGTTGCAATATCCTTGATCGTTTTAATTTCTGTAAACTTACAGTTTGGAGGACGGTTTTATCATAGCAGCTTCTGGCACGGCGTCATGGTACTCCCGTGTTAAGAACGATATTCCGCAATACGAATAAGAATAATGCGCCCGTATACCCGAATGCGACTAATAGAAGTTTTACTAGCCTAGGGCAAATAGGTTGTCAAGACGTTACATGTATTCATAAATGTGTATTTCTATATTTTATATATATATATTTTATATTCTTCTTGTCAGGAAGTATATGTAAAAATATATGTAAAATATTCCTCAAAGACTGATCAACTTTTTTGCGATATTACTACTTGTAGATATCTTATTCATTAAATGAATTAAAAATGTTAAGTTTTCCAAAGTAGTTTGTAAAATTGAATTAAAACAATCATATTTTATTTTATTTATACAATTATATTTTATAATTAAAGAAACAAAAATAAAGTTTTGTTTCTGTAATTGTGAAATATAATTGCCACCCGAAAAATAATTGATAAGAAAAAAAATTTGTTTAATCTATCAATTGAATGAAAGACTATATGGTGGAATAATTTCTTAAAAAAAGATGTTTAAAATATTTATAATATTAATCTCTTTAATGCAAGTAACTTTAACTTGTTATTTCTTCACAGGAAGTGCATCAGAATTCTTGCCAGGGCCTATATATGATCTCAACCAAATTGGTCAAGTTGTTGCTGGTATGTATAATGTAACAATTTTTATGTATTTGTCTTATTAAGTATTTCGATTCGTTTTAACCCTAGAATACAGTTCTTTGAAACACTAAAGTCGAAACGTCAGACTAAACAAGATGACTATGATATTTTTATGCCCAAGTATTAAAGTTTGTGACAATGTACAGCTTAAATTGAAGGTCAATTGCTGGATGTGCAAATATACATATATATAACACAAAAAGTAACCTGAAACGCAAGGTTGCAAAAAAACAAAAATACCTTGACAAATATGATAAATATTTAAATTTGATAAATTATATTTCTGAAATTGCATAGTATTGATTTTTGAAGATACTCCACCATTCTATCACTTGGCCGTACAACTTGGCTTAAATTCGTAATCTAAATCTCTATATTGTTTTTTCGCTAAACTATTCTGACGCATTGATAAAAACCAAAATACAATAAGCAAAACGTCTGTTCTTATAAAGACATTATAGAAAACAATATTATCTTTCAGCAATTATTACATTCTATATTAGATTTAACTTGTTTTATATTATTATTGGAAGAGTTTTGTTAGATCGTAAGAAAAGATTTATACGTAAGGAAACTGTGTGGAATTTCTCAAATGTGACATACATATTCTAGGGTTATAAGAATTTGCAGATGATGTATCAAGTTTATTGTGACATTATTTTTTCTAAGTCAATCCAATTTAAGTAATATTGAGCATTGACACTTTAGATTTCGTGGACATTTTGCTGATAAGATCTGATAAACAAAAGTGTTTTGTTTATAATTATATATTACATCAATTTAAACTGCATCTTTTTGCATTTTGTTCCATAGGACCTGGTGCTAAATATCTGACACTGCCCGGAATACTAGGCGCTGGCCTACCAAAAATCACATCTGAACAACAGGATACAGTAAACAGAGCAAAGAAGTATGCAATGGAACAAAGTATTAAGATGGTCCTCATGAAGCAGACTCTGGCTCATCAACAACAGGTAATTTTCAAATCATATCTAATGTTTTACATATATTTAGTCCAGTGTGTGTCATTCTACATATTTTACTATTTTTATAAATATACTTTTATATACTTTTTATATATTTCACTGTTTTTATAAATGTACATATATAGCATACCATTTTTTACATCTAATTATTTATTTAAATTATAAAGTTTTTAAGGGAGGATATCAAAAGATAACGAGTAAAACAAAATCGATGTTTTTTATTGTCTTATTAAAAAGTTTCATTATCAAAGATAATATGTTTTGAGAAGGAAAGAAAAAATCAAAAGCAAAATGGCTAAAAATAGTTATTTTTTGTGCATGGCTAGAAGTAGATGATTTCTCTGCGGTTTTTTTTCCCCTATGTACCGTTCTCCTCCGGCCTCGGCCAGCTTAATCGACCATACAGTTGAATTGAAGAAGCTGCAGACTGAAGGAGAACTGCGTACAATAGCGGAGGAGAGTTGAGTGAGAATTTCTTCCTTTAACCACGCACGATTCTCTCTCTCAAAGCTCAGTTTATTATTTCAAGAGCGCTTTATTACGTTCGATGCTATCGCAATTATTTTATTGTGTCAGATATCCAGGATCAGGAAGTTGGCACCTATATATAAAAAAAAGCTTTTTCTTTATTATTTAACATCTCAATTAAATGAATGAATATTTTTGAATATTATTTAATCTTTTTTTTTATTTGTTGCTAACAATGTATATTCTTATTCAATGTACTTTGAGTTTGTAAACAATTAAAATATCCAAATTATTGATTAAAGAACAATATAACTATTAAAGAAATAATATAACATATTAAAACTAGTTTAATTTTTTGACCGTTATTGTGGCGTCTTTACAATTAAGATCTTTTTTAAGAATATACACACACAATGGATTACATATTTTATCTGAATTGTATAGAAATTGTATCTCTGTTCAGCTCTTTGCCAGTTATGTAATTGTTATAAAGTACATATAAGTTTGATATTTGATGCTTTCGCGGTGTGTTGTATTAACATACAAAGATGTTTTTCAGGTTTGAGCCGCGTTAGTGTCATTTTTATACCGACGTTTCGTAAACATTACAGCTCACTTCATCAGGGTTTAAAGAGCAACCTGATATTCATCAGACTCATGATGAGTATAGGGTTGCTCTTTAAACCCTGATGAAGTGAGCTGTAGTGTTCACGAAACGTCGGTATAAAAATGACACTAACGCGGCTCAAACCCAAAAAACATCTTTGTACATATAAGTTTAGTGTACACAATCCTGAGATAGCTCGTCCCGCCGAATCGTATTAATAGTTATACAAAAAAGAAAAAAAAATACACATTGGAACCTAACTCTGATTGGTTGATTTTTTCTCTCCGCAGAAGAATAAGTTGGTCCTGCGGCAGCAAGTTTTATTGCTCATGTGCAGGTTAGTGTCAATCGAATCAAGAAAGAAATGATAAATCCGCCTTACAATCTTAAACGTTTACCTGAGTTGATATACCATTTAAAAGAAGATTAGATATCTTATGATAGTAGTCGGCGGGAGCAGAGCTGTAACAACGCGAAGAAACACAAGTTTTTTTGTAAATGCATAAATATTTAAATCATTTTTAACATACACTTTTGAGCTCGACTATGGTTTTTTGTGAAAAATAATAGTAATAGGATCTTGACCTTCTGTATAAATTGCATAAAAATATGTATTTTCAAAAAAAAACTCGAAATTTTTTTATATTTATAAATTTCTAAAATTAATTATTAAAAGAATAATTGCAAATTTATTTACACTGCAACTTTAAATAATAATTTTTATAAGTAAGAAAATTAAGAGATTCTTCTTTTAAAAATAACCTGATTAACGCATTTTTGTAGCAATACATTACAGTTGTTATTGCTTAAAAAGTTTTATACTAAAGAATTTTATATTTTATGAGTTCGAGATTTATAAATTAATAATTCAAAAAGGTCGAGCACGAAAGTTAGATTGGTAAAAGAGCTTAAGGGATTAGTTGAAATCAATGAGATACAGTATTTGGAAATGGGAGAAGGATATCCCCCATTTCCAAAATTAGGATAATAGAAGGTCTTTGGTCCTTTGTGTTACAGCAAATGGCTAGTCAACGGAATCAGGTGCAAAGACAGCAGGCTCTCGCTCTCATGTGCAGGTTTGTTTGTTCATTGTCTTAGCTTTCGAAACTTTGTGTGCAAGATCCACCAATATAATTTAAGAAAGAGAGAAAAATTCTATTTAGATAGTTCATTATTTTTTAAATGCGTTCTTAATTTTTCCACTTTTAGTGATTAAGTGATAAATTTAAATTCATATAGAATGCTTGGGTTGCATTACATATATGAGAGACCCCGTATACCTCCCTAACTAATTTTTAAGATATTGCGAAAGAAACTCCTCGGCCAGATTTTTTTTTCGCATATATGTAATGCAAACCAAGCATTCTATATGAATTTAAATAATTGTAGTTTCAAAAAAAAAAAAAATCTCACTTGTAAAAATTTACGAGAATATATATATGAATTCATATATATATATATATTTACGCGCAACTTTCTGTGAACGGCTCTCATTGACCATATATATTTCTCAGTTTAGTATAATATATATTTCGCGTTTATAGTTCATAGTTCATTAGTATCGTTACACTACTTTCTGCTTACAATTGTTATAAGCACACAATCTTGTTATTTCTCATTCATAAACAATTCCTGATATATTATGTATTTACACATACAACACAGTTCCTATATTCTCACGCTCTTTGTTCTCACGGAGAGAGGCTTTTACATTTTATGTATTTCTATTATGCTGTTATCCTACTATCGACTGTTACAGACATTCGCAAACTAATCGCGCATATCATTTTGGTTTGTGCAAGAAACCCTCTTGCCAAAAAGTAGGAAAATACAGACGAGGCGTGAGAATAGCGAGTTTGTGGATCCAAAGAATATAAAAACTTTACTGTAGATTTCAACGATTTTAGCGAATTATTTTCGATTTGACTTTGCTAGGAATGCAACCTTCACTTACTCGAATGTAGCGGACACTGTATTGCATGTATAATGTTTTCGACTGGAGCGAACTTAATCTTTCCTAGAGCGATTAAAATCCGCTCCAATTGAAAAAGCTAAAAGTAAACATATAGCAGAGTTTCCTCACGACTCAATTCGTCGGGACCGAGTAATGGCTTTTACACACTGGGCGCAATAATGATACTGGACGATGAACAATGAGCGATATCTAATGAGACATCGCATCGATTCTCACGATAGATGTGATATCCGAAAAAAATAATTGGATCGCGTTAATTGGATTTCATCGTGTTCGGTCTGCAAAAGCCGTACGACTCAAGTGTTTCCTTTATTATTTGACAGGAATTGTGTTTAAAATGCGTATATAAAAGTTGAGTTCGTTCTGCGCATGAAAAATCAATGCGACTGTACAGTAGCAAGATAGCAGCATGAGAGGAGAACACAGATTGGAGCGAATTACTGCGGTGTTAATAAATCACTTGAATGATGCAAAATTGAGTCAAACAGAACTCAACTGTACATACTTGCTAAAGTTTACTTTGATCCATATATAAATGTTGTCATATTTTTTTTACAATAATTAAGGGAACACTTGATAATTCTTAAAAAAATAGGCAAAATTCAAGCAGCTGTAACTTCATTCAAAAATTATCACAATCTAACTCTTAAGTAAGAATTTAAAATATGAATTTTTGATTAGTACAAAACGCGGTATTAAATTGGTTCTGCGATAAGTGAAAGAATACGATTTACTTTCAATCGTTAGCAATCATTTAACAGCAGTAGAAAGAGACGCACATAAGAGAAACATTCTTTCCCTCTCGCAAAACCAATGCAATTCTATGTTGTGTACATAATTATTCTAGTGCATGTGATTAATATGCAGATTTAAATAAAATATTTGCACTAAAAAATCCAGTTGTGCGTTAAGTCAATAACAAATGTAATATAATTGTATAACAGGGTTTATGTGGGCAGCATTAGTTTTGAACTAAAAGAAGACACGATCAGGCAAGCTTTTTTGCCATTCGGACCGATCAAGTCGATTAATATGTCTTGGGATCCTGTTACGCAGAAACACAAGGGCTTTGCCTTTGTTGAATATGAGATACCGGAAGCTGCTCAACTCGCATTGGAACAAATGAATGGTGTCATGATTGGTGGCCGCAACATCAAGGTAGCGGGACGTACCTATATAACGAATTTCCTGTCTCCCAGCAATCCTATCATCCCGCCGGAGGTCGGCAAATTTTTATTTAATTCTTTATTCAATACTTATGATCTTTGAGTGAATTGCATCTGAAGTGCAGTTTGCTTGAAAATCTTATGAATCCATGTACATTGTTGTATTTTATTTTTCAAGACTTATTTTATCTCCTTATTAAACTTTCCCTTTTATATTCTGTTATTTGTACATTTGATAAATAATCTAGCAAAATTTATTAATACAGTATTAGAAAAATTACTATTTTAGCAGAAAACATCTGTTTTGTATTTTTCTTAGGTTGTTGGACGTCCGTCCAATATGCCGCAGGCACAATCTGTAATCGATGAGATCACCGAAGAAAGCAAGCATTATAATCGCATATATATTGCGTCAATACATCAGGATTTAACGGAGGAAGATATTAAATCAGTCTTTGAAGCGTTCGGGCCAATCACCTATTGCAAGCTTGCACAAGGTAGTTCCCCACATCGGCATAAAGGTTATGGATTTATCGAATACGAGACGATGCAAGCTGCTCTAGAAGCTATTGCTTCAATGAATTTGTTTGATCTCGGTGGTCAATATCTGAGAGTAGGAAGAGCCATAACACCACCAAATGCGCTCATGGGACCTCCAAGTGGTACTAGCATGATGCCTACCGCAGCTGCAGTAGCTGCTGCAGCTGCAACGGCAAAGATACAAGCAATGGATGCGGTAGCTAGTAACGCAGTTGCATTAGGTTTGACAAAACTAGGAGCTGCAGCACCGCCACTCTTGAATCAAGGTTTGCAAATTTAATATCTTAGCATTTAAGTCTACAAATATAACTATTACCTTTCTATAATAGAATCAGTTTTATATTTTTTTAAAATATTGTAGCACTTCCTGGTGTAGTACGACCTGCTATCGCACCAGCAACAATAATGGCACCGCCAACGATAGCAACGGTAGCGCCAGTGATACCTCCACCTGGCATAGCCATACCACAAACGTTAACGCGACCTCCTGCAATTATTCAACCAATTCCTGGTCAACCAGTTGTCATACCACCTCCTGCTGTTGTAGCACCTACAATTGTTGGTACACCAGTTGTAAGTATTTTATTAATATGTTAAAAAAGTATAGAATTAAAAATATGTTGATTTTTTGGGAAATGGAATTTTGGAAATTTGTCTTATTACTTGGTAGATACCAGTTACAACTGCGAGTTCAGACATTATGAGGCGAGCACAAGAACAAGCAGCTCATCAGAAACAACAAGAGGAATTACAGAAAAAATTATTAGAAGAAACAGAACCACAAACATTGCAACAACAGGAGAATATGTCTATTAAGGGTCAGAGCGCACGTCATCTCGTAATGCAAAAGCTTATGCGTAAAGTCGAATCTCGAGTTGTTATTTTAAGAAACATGGTAGCGCAAGAAGACGTGGATGAAACATTGCAAGAGGAGATTCAGGATGAATGCTCTAAATTTGGCGTGGTCGAAAGAGTTATTATATATAACGAAAAACAGTCTGAGGACGACGATAATGCAGAAGTTATTGTGAAGATATTCGTTTTATTCTCCCAAATGAGTGGTAAATATACAACATGTGTGTGTATATATATATAAAGTTACATATTAAATATATATGTTATGATCAAAGCCCGAAGCACAGGCGGTCCTAGAATTGACTGGTCAATGCGCGGAATAACGGTCAAAGCCCGAATGGACATTTGAGACGAATAAAATATTTCCTTTATATCACATACATGTGTCCTACATGTGTGGGCGAGAAAGGGGCAGAGCCCCTCTCCTTGCATCTCTTTTTCGAACCCCTTTCCCTTGCCCCTCTTAAAAAACTAACCTAACCTAACTTAATCTGTATGTCACTGCAATAATAGCGTACATTGAAAAGTATGCTAAAAATCCTAGTTCGGGTTTTGACCATGCTCCGCGCATTGACCAATCAATCCTAGGATTGCCAGTGCTTCCGGCTTTGATTATAATAAATATATAAAGTTTTTCAAACTAAAATCATGTTACAAAAAATATAGACAGTCTTTGCTGTCATTATACAATTTATTATAATAGCTTTAAACGTTTTTTTCTTTTAGAAGCGGAACGCGCAAGAGATTCGTTGAACGGTCGTTATTTCGGTGGACGACTAGTTAAAGGAGAACTGTATGACCAAGCTCTGTTTGACAATAGCGATTTTTCTGGTTGATGAGCAAAGTATTTTCATTTGCTATATATTGAATTTCTGTCCGTTTTATTCACATAAGGAAATTATTACTTCAACTGCCAATGTGGATTGTGCACGCTGTTTAAATTTACTATTTATAAGATCTTATAGTTTAACAGTAAAGAGCAAAAATCGAATGTATACAATATCTCACACAATTCTAACAGTAACTCATAATCGAATAATAGCCACAAATTGTAGAATATGCACGGTATAAAAAACCTACGAGAAAACAATTCAGAGTAAAAAAAAAAAAAAAAAAAGTCGACTCAAATATGAGTCGGATTTATCTAATTTTCTTAACGTCTTTCTTATAAAAAAAAAGTTAAATTGGATTCTAATCGGTTTATAATTGTAATTTTTGGCGAAGAATCTATTATAAATTTCTTTTTTCAAGAGATAAAATTTTATTTATATCACCACATTAAATTATCTATAAACCTGATTATTTCTAATTTGAGTGTTAAATATCAATTGTACATGAAGGCAATATATCTCTAATTTACATATATAAAACATAATAAAATATAATAAAGTGCGCATTATTTACAGCTTTAAAAACTGTTTTATTCAATTTTCATGATACGCTCACAAGATTGCATTATCATATATACACGCGCGCGCGCATGTATGTAAGTATGTACAATGCACACATTACACATGCAGACTTACAATTTGAAGATAATTTTTTTATCACTTACTCTAAAATTATAAATACTATAATGCTATATAAGTACAATATTTTAATTCTAGGATTATTATCCTTTATATGCATCTTTTGGTTTATAGTCTCTACCAGCATTTTTATACTCTTCATAAACTGGAAAATTTCCTGGAGTAGACTGAGAAATAGATGAAGCAAGATCAGTGTCATTCTGAGAATACTGCTCTTTTAAGAGTTTTGCATTCTGTTTTTTGGTTATTGATAACTGATAATTAACTTTTATTTCTTCTTGTGTAGGTGGATCTTTTCTACGATATCTCAACCAAGCTTCCCATTCCGCTGGTAATTCTTGTTCAAAATCATATTTGTTTACAGGTTCGAAATATCGAGGAGATCTTCTTCGGATAGAATGTTTGATATCTTCTTCATAATATTTTGTGCCATAATGATCTTCACCCACTAATTTACGACGAGCAAATCGAGGTTTTAATGACGATATAAAATTGTTCCAAATCAGTCTGAAAACTCCACGTTCTTTACTCATAGTCTTACACTGCAAATAAAATAAACATACAAAAAATAACATAAATGTATATATTATCAATAAAAAAAAAAGAAAAAACGTGGAGAAAGTAACTTCAGATATATTAATCATTTAGTTTTGCTTTCTCACCTTACCTTTTTTTGATAAATCTTTTTAATCAATGGTTTTTTGTGAAAAATATAGTGACAAGAAAAGAGTTGTACAAAATTTACTGAACTTAAAATTAGTTTTCTTTATTCTGATTGATTAAATTCAATCTCACACAATCTATAGTCTGATGTGAGCTTTGAAAAATGGTGACTTTTAAGGTTAGAAAACTCGTATAACCGTTACTGTCATACGTATGTAATCAAGAGGCACACATTGACATATAAGAAATAGACTGCGCGTGTGAGAGGGGAAGTGAGTCAAAACTTAAAGCGAGACAGATGCTTTCACCCGTGTCCAGCGTTGCCGTGGAACTTGCGGCAGCGTAA